>JAPDVR010000001.1:9444777-9682277 GCA_026230005.1 Gila orcuttii | reverse complement strand
ATCTATCTATCTATCTATCTATCTATCTATCCATCTATCTATCTATCGCTCTATCTATCGTTCTGTCTGTCAATTAATTTATCTTTAATTCTGTCTGTCTGTCTGTCGTTCTATCTAACTATCCACCTGTCTATCTACCTACTTATCTATCTATATATCTGTATTTCTATCTATCTATATATGTATGTCTATCTATCTATCTATCTATCTATCTATCTATCTATCTATCTATCTATCTATCTATCTATCTATCTATCTATATATGTATGTCTATATATGTATTATTAACTTAAGTGTTAATTAGCTGCTAAACACAATGACTCTCTCTCTCTTTAACATGTCAGTCTGTTTCTAGTCCTTCCTAATCTGACATGCTCTCTACATATCTATATCTGTCTGTCTGTCTGTCTGTCTATCTATCTATCTATCTATCTATCTATCTATCTATCTATCTATCTATCTATCTATCTATCTATCTATCTATCTATCTATCTATCTATCTATCTATCTATCTATCTATCTATCTATCTATCTATCTATCTATCTATCTATCTATCTATCTTGTCTGTCTGTCATTTTATTTATCTTTAATTATATCAGTCTATCTATCTTTCTGTTGTTTTATTTGTCTTCCTCCTCACATACTATTTGTAGTTTGCCAAGCTAAAAATAAGTAGCACATACAAATAAAGGGTAATATAGTCATTTTTAGTTAGATTGGATTACTTTTAGTTTTGAATGAAGCACAAGTATACTGTAATTATAATCAACATTTCTCTGAACTCGTTTGCCATTTTGTATTTGTCTTAGTGGATTCTAAGATTGCCTTCTCTGCGAAGGATGTCATGTTGACGTGTCTTAGAAGGCATTATGTGTTACCTTCGTGTTGTGAGCCTCCTATGATGCTGAAATGTTGTTCAGGTAGGCGGCGCGCTAGGTTTTGGAACGGAGCTCGAGTGTGCCAACTTTTGAATGGCGTCTCTGCCCAATCTCTATCCTGCTCTCTCTGACTTTAATTGTTACCATCTCAGTCCTTTGTTCTGTTCCTTTTCTGCTTCTGTTCGTCCAAACCCATGCATCCATCCAAAAACCCAAATACCATTTGTGTGTGTGACTGCAATTACAATACCAGAGTTTTGGAGAGCAACCAATAAAACCAAAGAGAGAGAGGGAGTCCTTTGCGACTTCTCAGATTTTTTTATTGCTCCTTTATGAGATTTTTCTTACTAATGGCCATTGAGCCTCCCGTTCGGTGTGTGTGTGCGTGTGTGCAATCCTGGCAGCACCGAGCATTAAAATACAGCATGCAAGACGTGGAAAAATGGCTGAATCCCACCGGTACTTTATGGCGAGGAGGAGGTCATCTCGTTTCTGAGTCATATTCAGATGTCAGGCAGTTCTGGGGAACATGAAGAATTCGAATGACCTTGGACAGTTACACCGGCTCATGGATGGGAAGATGGAAAGAGTGAATGAGATGTGTGTGTGTGTGCCGACATCAAACCTCTTTTTGTTTCTCCCCTCTGCTTTGACTGACAGTTCAAGGAAATAGTCACACCTATGATTATTAAGCGTGCACTTCCCGGGCCCTGCAGGCCATTAACTAGCAATTCAAATGTTTGCAAATAATGTGTGTGTGTGTGCCCCCCTCGCATGCAGATTAGCTTACGTGCACATGTTTTAATTATGCTCATTTCCTGATTTTGCACAGTTGTGTTTGTGTGATTTGATTCTGTTGCTCATTGCCTAATATATAAACAGAGGAAATGTCTTCTGACATCTTATGCAAACAAAAGCGCTGTGTGTGTGTGCTTGTGTGTTTTATTTAAAAGATTTATTTTGTTTTTTATAAGCATTAAACCTGTTTTTGACAGATGACATCTCAATCCTGCGGTTGCAGGTGTTCAGCGAGTGTGTGTGTGTGAGTGTGTTTCAGGGTCATACCTTGCCTCTGGCTCTTGGAACAGTAGTCAGAACAGGGCGAGCGGTTGAATGCTGAACAGATAGTGGGAGGAGCGCAGGAAGAGATTCACACCTCAGGAATGTCTTTACTACTGTTTGCCACTGGGAATATCCTCTGCACTCTGTTTTTCTCTCCTCCTCGTTCCTCTCCTTCGCTCCTGCGCTCTTTCAGACAGTGAGGAACAGATGGGGCTAGACAGGGTGTGAAGGCACACCTGGTTTTCATCCATTGAGAGAGTGAGAGACAACATGAGCAAAAAGAGAACAGACATGAAAAGACAGAGAGGGTAAAAAAAGTGGAAATGTTTCGTGATCTCTGTCGATTATAGTTTACTTGAGTTGGGATCTGAGCAGACTTTCCTAGGAAACGTTTAGCCTTGCTTGAAGGCCATTTTGGGGCACGTAAAATGTTGATATACTTATATGTAAAGCCGCATTGATGAAGGTAAAAGGTCGGCAATAGAGATGCTCCGATCAGCATTTTTGGGGCCGATCACCGATTACCGATCACCAAAATCATGATCTGCCGATTGCCGATCACTGCCGATCACAGAATGGCAGGGGAATGGGAATCTTTTATCTATAATTTAGCAGAGTTTGCACCATTTGTAGAAATGTGTTTATTTAATTGTATTTAGAAAATGAGATGTCTTAAGGCTACTGTAGGCCAGCTTTCCCAAATAAGGCAGAGTAACATTAAATTATTCCAAACAAAGAGGGGTCAGGCAGACCAACACACATCAGATCAGCCTAATGGGAGGGGATCAAGTTACACTTAGGCATATTTGGAAATTGTAGCCTCTTAATACACCCACTACATTTACTAATTGGCAACAAAATGTACAACTTGTTACACCAAAACTGGCTACTGATAAAAGGACAAAACTATGGCAAGTTTTTTTTCTGTTATTATTATGAACGTCTAATGTAGTTGAGCAGAATGCTCTTTTATGAAGTTACTTCATTAAAGGACATATTCTTGAGATTATGCCTGAAAAGGTTTTGGATTTTTTATCATATGTTCATTTTAAAATATATATTGTATAAAATGACTTCTTGTTTACATTTGTTTTGTTTTATTGTATTTATATGATATTTGTATTTTTATAATTGAATTTTTGCCATGAAAATAGCTTTGAATGCTGACATGACAAAATAATCTGAATCTGAATCTGATGTAGTTGAGGAACCAACTACGTCAGAACAAAAAAAATAAAATACCACCACCACTTTTGAAACATCTCGCGGCACGAATGTACCAATACAAATAAATAAAAACATCTCCAGTTAACTCAGAGCATTCATTTAGTTCATTTGTTAAATAAGAGGTTTAAATTTGTTTTTTAAATTTAAAGTTAAATTTGATCACTTGATTTTTTTATCAAGTGATCAAAGTGCTCGTTGCCGCAGCGATCGACATATATCAACAATACAATTAAATAAAAACATTTCTACAAATGGTGCAAACTCTGCTAGATTATTGATAAAAGATTCCCATTCCCCTGCCACTCGGACGCGCGCTTCAATCCGTTGGGAGACTCCCTATTCGTTCCGGTGAAGGAGAACTCATGTTGCCACTGCCAAGCTCCACTCTGCTGTTGTGTGCCCGTGCGCCACGCATGCAGGTGGGAAAAAGTCGCGCGAGTAATTTACGTCACGTGAACGGCTTTTTTGATCGGCGCTTTTGGGGTTCGCCGATCAATCTATTTTTATCCAATATCGGCCGATCATGATCGTGTCCGATCAATCGGAGCATCCTTAGTCGGCAAAGTTTTAAAGATCAAAGTACACGACAAATAGAGTTATTGTCTTGTGTTGTTCATGTCAAGAAGACGCTGGGCCATCTGACCAATCAGAGCAGGCGCTCAGAAAGGAGGGGTTTAGAGAGACTGAATCTTCAAACAAATCGTTTTCAGACTCTTTGAGAAATGAGGTGATGTGCGATAAATGTGCGAGAAAATTTGTGATTTTTGACCTTGGATGCATGTAAACCTATTGTATAGGAGACTCTAAAACTAAATTAGGAACCTCTAAAATAGCATACCGGGCACTTCAACACTCTCTTGAAATCTCTTCTTCCAAAAGACGTGGTGTGTTGGTTTAAAACGGGTTTTCTTATAAAGGCCCCGTCTTACTAATACCCTGTCAGCGTTCGGTTTAGGACACAGTCAATGTGTTGAACCTGTAATCTCTAAATTTGGTTGCTATAGTAATTTCCCAGCAGGTTTTGTGATAAGGAGAGATATTGACTGAACCTCGAGCAGAAAAAAGCATGTTGTATTATGTCTTAACCTTTAGATTATTTGTGTTTGTGGCTTAGGTACGTATCCTGCTGTTTTAGCTGTCAGTAAGAATTTGTCTAGGGGAAATGTTGAGGTCAGTCCTGCAGAGATGGACGACCTGCTGTAATGTGAGATCATTGCTCAGGTTAGCTGATGTAAAGTGCAGCTTGAAAATCCATTTTTTACTGAACACAGTTTACCGGTCCTGTATCAGTTGATATGGATTATTTCAATTGAAATGTGCATGTTTATTTCCTCTATTTTTATAATTTGTTTACCTTTGCCATCATCTAACGCTCACTGAAAGTTAGTAATTAAAAGCATAAATAATTTAGTGTCACTGTTTAATGTAATCTTTAGCAAAGCTCAAAATAAATTCTTTATAACGTGTATTATAATGTTGTGATGACTAAATTTACAAAAAGATTGATTTTAGTTTTAACATGCAAATAAAATTGGCTTGATACTTCCCTATTATTAAAAACGGCCGCAGGTTGATGTATCAGCCCTTATGAAAAGAAAATATATTTCCCCATATATGAATGATCAATGTATTAAATGGTTTAACAGTATATTTGAAAATATACAGAATAATATATTGTGTTAATATATTACAATATATTGAATAATACATAAGGAATTGCCGCTTTTCATATATTGAAAAATACATGAAAATATATTTACTAATATATCATAATGTGTGTAATTTTATATTCAGTAATACACTTTATAATATATAGATGTATATGTGATCAGATATGGTACTGCATGTGTAATATATTGCAGATTTATTTATTCCTGCAGCATAAACACATTTATAGAAAGTATATATTATGTAATATATTTCTTATATTTTTAATTATTTACATTATAAATGTTTCATATTTTCAAGCTAGTTAACAAGAGCACAAGCACACATGCATGTACTAAAATATTTAACCAAGAGACTATCACAGTGCTGAGGAGTGCACAGACATTACTGTTAAAATATAGTAATTATATTCTTAAAGGTGTTTAGTCAATGACCAACCGAACCACAGGCTCTACTCAATGGTGACCCCAAAAACTCAGACGTACCAGAAAACTGAGTTAGGGTCTGGGGAAGGTTCGTTGACGGCTCATTTCAAATGCCTCCGGGCGCAATTGGATAGACCTTAAACCAATCAGATCGATGGTCATCTTGTAAAGCCCGCCTCAACGTTTGTGATTGGTGCCTCGATTTGGAAAGATTGGAAATGAGCTTGAATGGGCTCTTCGCCAGATTAAATTTGCCGGAAGTTCGTCTGGGTTTTCCCAGGCTACTAACAGATCTCCCCCCATATTAATATTGAGCAAAACACATTAAATAACACTTAATTTTAACATTTTCTCTCCTTTAACAGTCAGAAGCAAAGCATGCTGGGAATTAAAAATCTGTTGTAACTCATTCCGTGAATGTGTGTGTGTATATATGTGTGTGAACATACATTCACATTTATATGGGAACATGTATGTACAAAATAAAGGATACAACTTTGTGAATATTACATGTAATGCTATTTTTGTCTTCATTTATAAATATTTTATATGTATTAATATACAGTATAGCCATACATGGTCAAAGCATATATTGCAGTATATTGAAAAATATAAGCACTAGTTTCCCATATATGGAAATGTATTATGTAATATATATTGCATTATATTTTGCAGTATAATCCCATATATTTTTGTTCGTATGGGAGCTCACAGACTCTTAATGGCTCCAACAATTGTCAGCTTGAATTATGTTTCTGACATGGTGTTGCATTGGACTCAAGCATCTTTTGCAGCTCTCTAGCTCCAATCTTCAATATATCATCTAATGTTTATAATATGCACAACATAGTGGAATATACGCCTTATTTATTTATTTATTTTTGATTGTGTTTGTTTCAGAATTTGCCAGAATTATATCAAGCAACTGTTTTTTTTTTCAGACTATGGTAACAGCCTAGATAAGATGAATAAGGCCAATAAATAAATGCTGAATGTGTATTCATGTCTGGTCTTGAATACTGTACGCTTTGCAGTGGAGTGTTTCTGCATGTGCATCTGCTCATATCTTGTGATGAAGACTTGAGATTCATCTTCTGCTGTCTGTAATTTCTAAACATGTCATATTGTGCATGAGTGAAGAAGACTGCACAAACACACATACCCCGTGTGTGTGTGTGTGTGTGTGTGTGTGTGTGTGTGTGTGTGTGTGAGAATATTAATGTGGGCAAGGCATATGCATATGTATTCTGTGTCTGTGTGTGGATCTGAATCAGCTAATGTGTGTTTATGTAATTAGTTGTGTGATAAACTACTCCTATGTGTGGATTTATGCTTGTGGTGGATATTTTGTTTGTGTGTGCGCGTGTTTTTTAATAACTTCAGTTGTGCAGTAGTAGAAGTGTGTTGCTGTGTGAAGGCCAGGTCTTTAATGGTGTGTGCGTCGCACTCCTCTTGGTTGGGTCCATGAACCGCCGCAGGATCCACAGTGAAGCCAACGCTTGAATTGTGATGGAGCAGGAAATAGTAGTAGTTTCAGGGTCAGGTTTCAGTTTGTGTTTAGAGACGTTGAACAGAAACACTTAAAGAAGCTTGTTTTTAATGTGTTGTGGTTACCTTTCTCTCGCTGTATCTCCCTTTCCACTTTTATAGATAAATGATCTGAATATGTTTTGGTTTAGGTCCTTTTTTTCTCCTTGTAACAACCTTCATTGAGGAAGAAAAGGCTCATTGCTATTTTGAATTGTTTCTATGTATACCTACTTTTTGTTAGTTTGGAGGCTACTATAGCAACAAGCACAATTTAAGGTAGTTAGTAGTTAAAAATAGGTGTAAGCAACAGTAGGAAGCTACAGTGCAATCAAAGTAACTTTCTCAACACTAGTTGGCTAACAGATTACACTGAACCTATTCAGGTCAGTGTCTTTAAATATATAGCCATCAGATGACTTATATTGCCTCAGTGGCCACCACAGCTTACGTTTACCCAGTGGCGGGCCGTGCATTTCACACCTAGGCCTTCAGTGGTGTCCAACCTGAATTAATAACTTTTAATAGTGTAGCAGCGCACAGACTCTTTATAATTGTTGTTTTTATGTTGCACCGACAGTTACAGGGTTAATGCGGTGAGTTCGGAAAAGGCCGGTAGAGAGAAACTAGCGAGTGAGTTCGGCTTGTGCATTAGTGTTCAGTTGTTCTTGCGTCCCGATTATAAGTTCAGAAGCGGAGCCTCCCTTGTCTTGTCGTTCAAGGGTTACAGTCCCTTGTTAGACGTTAAAATAGTATTAATGTTTGAAAAAAATAATAATAATGAATTTTCGATCATACATTTCCAAGAAAAATTAAGAAGAAAATCAGATTCACCACGGGAAAAACGGGGGCAAAAAAAGCATTATACTCACCAAAACTACTGATTATTTTTTTACACAAAATCCATCCTAATTTCTTTACTCAAAAAGACTTAAATTACTCAGTTGTTCAGGTTATCTGTGCGTTTCAGTCCCAACAACCTTTTCTATCGCCATCGAGGCTAATGCTGAAAGTCGAGTCTGTCCCGTCGTTCTGGCATAAGATTTACTTGGCTTTAGGGCTGAGAGTGTCCGCTCGACAGAAGCAGTGGACACAGGGACAGTCACCGCAACACATGACGATGTGTACAGCTGACCCATGCTCTCGCACACATGACGATGTGTACAGCTGACCCATGCTCTCACACACATGACGATGTGTACAGCTGACCCATGCTCTCACACACATGACGATGTGTACAGCTGACCCATGCTCTCACACACATGACGATGTGTACAGCTGACCCATGCTCTCACACACATGACGATGTGTACAGCTGAACCATGCTCTCACACACATGACGATGTGTACAGCTGAACCATGCTCTCACACACATGACGATGTGTACAGCTGAACCATGCTCTCACACACATGACGATGTGTACAGCTGACCCATGCTCTCACACACATGACGATGTGTACAGCTGACCCATGCTCTCACACACATGACGATGTGTACAGCTGACCCATGCTCTCACACACATGACGATGTGTACAGCTGACCCATGCTCTCACACAATGTTTTGAACGAAATCAATGAGATCAGCGGGACTTTTGCCTTCAAAATCAGACCTGGCATACATTACAGTCAGTCAGTTCTGTTATTACCTGGACAGATCGAACAGTGTGCCGTGACTCTGCGCTAAGCTGGATAAGGCTGAATAAGGGATTTTTTCCAGTAGGTTTGAACCTCCTGGGGGTCGAGGAGGGAAAGAAATATTAATTTGTGGGTTGAAAAACTATTAAATCTACAGGAATATATTTTAGTTTATGCAGTTCGCTACAGATTCGGTTTGCTAGCTTTGACTACCAGTAAAAGTATGCGCTCTGACCATCCAATCAAAGCACGTGAAAATGCCGACGTTATTGTACGCCTGCTAGATGGCCCCAGTGCAGTCAAAGCGAAATCTGATTGGCTGATTAAATCTGACTGATTATCTGATTGGTTAAAGCAACAGTTTCATTGCCATTCATTGTAATCTACAGGCGCCGCACTATTGATTCTGAAGGCCTGAAGGCAGATTTCTTTGGCCATGGCAACACATGATGGCAGAAATATAATTGGATAAAAGCTCTAACATAAACATACAATACTGGAAGCAGCGCAACAAGAGAAAAGCTATGAAATTAAGAGAATGGACAATTGGGAATAATTTAATACTCATTCATGGAAAAAAAATGTATTAAAGTGCAAGTCAGTGATTCTGTTTAGGCCAGCAGAGAAGGTCTTGCTGGCCCTGACGGCCCACCACTGCGTTTACCACAACTGATATGTGTGAGTTGATGAAGGTTTAAATGTGATTAAAAGCCTAAATTCAATCTGTTCATCATATAAAGCTATCGAGTCTCTTCAGAAAATCTTGACTAAACCGCTCAATTCATATGGATTAGTCTGAGCTTTTAAACGCTATGAAGCGTCAAAGTGTCAGATGTGTAGAGCAATGGAGGGACAGAAATCTCTCAGATTTCATCAAAAATATCTTCATTTCTGTTCCGAAGATGAACAAAAGTCTTACGGGTTTGGAACTTCATGAGGGTCAGTGATTAATGACAGAATTTTCATTTTTGGGTGAACTGTCCCTTTAAGGTAGTAGCTTTTCTAATTTTAATTCGTTACTCCAACACTGTTGTTTGTTAGCTATACTAGTCTTGTCTTTGTAAACCTGCTTACATTTTCTACTTTGAAAATCACAACCTAATTTCGAATTGGATTGAATCTTTTGTACCTCCCAGATATTTATCGTTGCATTTTTGGAAGGAAAATTTGTGGTAAATGGAGAGAGAGAGAGAGAGAGAGAGAGCGAGAGAGAGAGAGAGAGAGAGAGAGAGAGAGAGAGAGAGAGAGAGAGAGAGAGAGAGAGAGAGAGAGAGAGAGAGAGAGAGAGAGAGAACACTAAATAGAGATGTGGGATGATGTGATGCACATGGAAAAGAAATGGAAGCCAAGGGTGAATGTTAAAAAAAAGGGGTTCACCAGAAGGGAGGGGGAGTATAGGTGAGAGGAGAGGTAAAATAGTGTAAGTGCAGGTTCGTTATCTCCATTAGCACCTGCAGGGTTAACGAGGCTGTCTCTTCGTTACCATGGCAATGGCTTGTCAAACAACACACACACACACACACACACACACACACACACACACTGAAACCCCAAGCCCTATCTCCTCACTCCCCCATAAACCCTCCCTGTCCCTCAGGTAATGAAAACACAAAAACACACATCATTTTCAGCATGTGTGTGTCTGTGTTTCTTCTACCTTTTGTGTGTAAGTGCCATAAATGAGTCTTTCTGGTTTGATCAATAGACAGCGGTCGCTTTGTGTGTGTGTTATCCCTCATTTTACCCACCTCCATTTCTAGGCCATCCTTAAAATCACATGGGCAGATACATCGCTCGAAACCCTGCACACTCGAACCCGTTTCGATGGGATCCAGCAGGATTGAGGATTGTGTGTGTGTGTAACGGAGACAGACCGTGTGTGTTTTATCTCTTGTAGTTAATGACTGCAGCACAGCTCTACAGATATTGCTTGTGTTGAGTGATCTGTGATTGTCTCCGACCGCTAGCCATTTATCAGAGCTATATGAGAGAGAAATAGACTGTGGAGAAGACGAGAGAGGGAGAGACTCCAGATAAGTGATGGCAGAGGTAGGGATGAAGGTAAAAAGAAGTGTAAGTTCATTTCGTCACTGTCCTGTCTGTGTGAGAGTGCGTCAGTGGCTCTGTCTGTGGCACTTTATGTACAAATACACAGTGTGTGAGACATTATCGTGAGATTTGGGTCCCTTGCAGATGGACGGATACACAGACACACAGCAGGCCTGCTTAATAATTAACAAGGCAAATCTATTATATGAATATTTAATGAGGATGGTTCATGCGCTGTCCTGATACTGGAGTGCATTGCTGTGGGAATGTCCGTGTGTGGGATTGTATATATGATTTACACATTGTGTGTATGTTTATGCTGTTGTGTAACACTACTGTCAGTCAGACTTACTCTGACAAATATGGTGTTGATCACAGATGGGAATTGGAGAGAGTTTTATGTGATTATCAGGTCTGTACTATGTAGATAACTCTTTCACCAGAGTTTTATTTTATTTTATTCTTTTTTTTTTTTCAATTTAATTTAAAATATATATTTTTTAAACTGTTTTACTATTGTATTTTATTTTCATTTATTTGACACCCTTATAATGCCAAATTTAGTAAATGTAGTTATGACACGGAATTGTCTATTTTATCTTATTTTTATTTTATTTAGTTTATTATTTAAAGTCGCAATGTAACGGTAGTAGCGACATATTCATATTGTGACATACATCCGAGTGAAACAGGTTATCGGAAAAGGAAAAAATGTTGGGCAGGGACTGGGATGGGTTGGATGTAGGCAAATCTGAATATGCAGTCTATTGTAAAAAAAAAAAAAAAAAAAATGGGGGAGGAGGGGATGAGAAGATTAACAAGACTAGATGATTGGAGAAGTCTGGCATACGTTACTAGAGACGAGGTGAAAAAACGAGCAAACAAACAAATCTTCCACAATAAGACCAATAACTATTTTCATTTCATGCTGACTTCAAAAAATGAATTCCATTAAAAATATCGAATTAATCACATGCATTGACTTTGGTCCCATTTATTATTTTATTTAGTTGGTTAGTTGACATTAAAAATATCAAATTAATCACATGCATGATATAGCTTTAATGGTCATAGTTTAGTAAGTTAGTTAGTAGGTTAGTATAGTTTATCTTGTGTATATCCGTGTAAATGTGTATTTATAGTTTTGCTAATGCTTTGGGAATATAAAGCTTTTTCGTTTTAACCTTGCCAATGAAACCACTTGAATCTGAGAGAGTGAGAAAGAGAGGCAGCAACAAACTCTAGGAGCAAATAAGAGAGACAGCAAACATGGGAGAATAATGGAGAAACCGTGTGTGTGTGTGTGTGTGTGTGTGTGTGCAGTGATGTTCTCATTCCCATGCCACTTTCTCTGTTCCAATATCTGTGAGAATTAGAAACTCACACAACTCTCTCTCTTTCTGCACTGACAGCTCAATGTCAACAGTGACCCAGAGCGAGGGAGGAGAAGGAGAGGTGGAGAAGAAGAAGAGGGGTAGCTAGGGAACAGAATGAGTGAAGGAGAAAGGTGAGCAGCCAGTAATAACACTGCTGTGTTACTTTTGAGCAGTAAAGGATTGCATTTATCAAAGCTGAGCTTGAAGAGGGGAAATATGAAAGATGGAGAAACACAGAGCCAGAACAAGGGAAGTGACTTAATGATTGTATTCTGGGAAGTCAGAGATATATGGCATGTATTTCATACCGAATGCATGTTTACATTGCCTTTTTGGAACAGATTTATGACCTTGCACAGTTTATAGCAAACAAACACGCGCGGGTGAAAAATGGCTTTATGAATTATTCATCAAGGAACGTTGCTTGATGACAATTTACGATTTTGAGGTATGTATCCGACAACTGTATATGAGACTTTCCATATTTTCTGGCATCTAGTCACATTTCCGATCAATTCCGTGCTTATGTCCATGTTTTATGTGTGTTTCCCGTGGCCTCTCAGCACCTGTGTCTCGCCACTCTATACATGCGTTTACGTGACATGAAAATGAACATCTTTATCCCAAAACACAATGATTTCAGCCTGATCACATGACACCTGCCATAACCAATCAGCATCCTGCTGCAAACAACTGCCCTCTTGAAGTGCGCTGGGTGTCGTAGACAGTGTTTGATTTGAATTTGAATTTAAAATATCGGCCTCATTACGATTTTCATTATCTAATCAATTATTCATGAGTTAGGCAAAGGAAATGGCTTAGATGCTCAGCGAGCACTCGACGAGGGCGATTGGCCTTGAACTTGATTTTCGCTTGATTTTGCATTTTGCGTCGTTCTCTCCCTCTCGCTCTGTTTTTTTTTTTGTTTTTTTCCTCTGTTTTCACTCTCTCTTTCGAAATTTTCTTGCTACAAAACCAAAAGTGCATGAGATTCCCAGGGGTGTGCTTTCCACAGCTTTCAGAAACTTATTCTGTGCCACGTTCAGTCAAGAAAAAGCAAGTGAAATGGGGAAAGAAAGAGAGAGAGGTAGAGAAAGATTGGAGAAGGAAATCAGGATATGTGCAACACAGAGCAATGGATGACAGCAAAACAGAAGGGAAGATGGAGGGTTGGCAGATGGAGGGATATGAGAGCTTTGGGACTCTGAGAGAGAGAGAGAGAGAGAGAGAGAGAGAGAGAGAGAGAGAGAGAGAGATAGAGAGAGAGAGAGAGAGAGAGAGAGAGAGATAGAGAGATAGAGAGAGAGAGAGAGAGAGAGAGAGAGAGAGAGAGTGCCGACCAGAAGTTTCATGCATTCAAACTGAGGGTGCACAGGCAAAGTGGATTATAAATGCAATTTGAATTTATGCATAACTGATAATTTAGTTGCCCAATTATTGTAGGTAAAATGTGTTTATCTATTACACTGTGGCAGAAATGTCTACATTTGCAGATTAGCATTTGCTGAATTTTTGCTTGGTTTATTTAAAAAACAATGATATATTATATTGGGATTTTAACTCTAGTTTCCTTGCTTACTAAGTGAAAACTCCACCACTTGGCGAACATGTCTAATACATATATGATGGATTTTTGCCATTTAGTTTATGTATTTATATGCTAAAAGCCAATATATTTACTACCGTTCAAATTCAAATGTTTGGGGTCAGTAAGAATGTTTTTGTAAGAAACATTATATAGGACACATTAAATTGATCACATTGACAGTAAAGACTTTTACATTGTAACAAAAAAAAATTAAACTAAATGCTGCTGATTTTAACTCTCTATTCATCAAAGAAAGAAATGTTTCTTGAGCAACAAATCTGATTTCTGAAGGATCATGTGACACTGAAGACTGGAGTAATGATGCTGAAAATTCAGCTTTGATCACAGGAATAAATTACATTTTAAAATATATTAAAATTGAAAACAGTTATTTTAATTTGTAATATTTTTTTTGAATATTACTTATTTTTGCTCAAACAAATGCAAATAAATTGGTGTGAGCATAAGAGACTTTTTTGGTGTATGTACTCAACATTGACACAATTGATTTTTGCAGATACATGCATTTAAAATGTCAAATTGTTCTCTTGCAGGAAAACAGACCAAAAGTTTTGATGACTCATCCTGTACTACACAGTTTTGCCAATCAAGTGCTCTGAGAATGTCCCTCACTCTAAGGTCTACAAAGCAGCACATCGTGGTTCTGAGGTAAAGAAATCCTGTTGGCTATGTTTTTTTTTATGTGATATTCAAATTGTCTAATTACTTCAATACAGGAAAGAAACTGCGCTCATTGGGCGATTTCATAGGTCCTCCGGAAAGTGAGCCAGGACTGCCACCGGTGTCCCCTTAGAAATAACAGGTACGTGATGTCCCTGACGACCACGCTTATAGTAGCATCTCATCATATGGTGACGGTATAATGGAAAGAACGGACAAATGGACAGAGAAAAGAGCGCTCTTCAGGCATATCTCATTCAACACGACAGCTTTCCAAGGGGAAATTATGTTTAAATAAATTCTTTTTCTTTCTCGCTCAGCCTCAGGAAGATAAATAAGGAAACGTAATGAGAAAAGTTTGTGCAGGAGGAGAAAAGCCATTGTGTCTGTATATTACCGGCCCCAAATTACGGCCGTTAAAACACCTCTTTGCTCCAGCTTCCCCCTCACCAGCCATCCTCTGCCTGAACAAAGATAAACACAGGCCCTAGATGGAGGGTAAAAAAAGAATCCAAATGAAACAAATGACCTCTTATTTTCATTTCATTCAACCCCCTGCCCACCCCCAACTCACTCCTGCTCTTCCTTTCTCTCTTTCTGCTCTCGCTAATGGTTATTTGCCTTGGTGGAAAGGGTACAGTGTTCTCAAAAAGGAGAAAAGACTCTTTATATGAGGGAAAGGAAAAGAGAGGGAGAACAAGCGTGTGGATGAGAGAGAGGGGGAGAAAAAAAAGGCAGAAAATATTTCATTTAGATCCATTTTCATCCGCAGCGACACAGGTCCCCTTCCTCTGGCTACATTAAAAGAAAAAAGACAGAGAAAGAGAAGGGGGAAAGAGATACAGGAGGGGTGAAAAAAGAGAATTACATGTCAATATTTGGCTCCTCGGATAAGGGCTGATACATTACCTAGAACCTCTCCCTGTAAACCAATTCAATAACGGCGAGGTTTGCCGAGGATCACAGTGACTCAGGGGGCAGCACGGAGAAACAACAAGAGATGGAAACGAACAAGTGGGGAGACGGGAGAGATGAGTTGAGACTGGCTTAAGTGAGAGAGAAAGAAAAAGAGTGTCAAAGCAACTAAAATCACTTCTGCAACCAAAGAGATGGGCTACATTGAAGGCCTTAATTGTTTCTGCCACCAAACATTTAGTCAAAACTCGGTCCTGGAGGGCCGCTGTCCTGCAGAGTTTAGCTCCTACTTGCCTCAAAACTCCTGCCTGGAAGTTTCTAGTATGTCTAGTAACTCCTTGATCAGCGGGTTCAGGTGTGTTTAATTGGGGTTGGAGCTGAAGTCTTCAGGGGAGCAGGATTGGACACCCCATGTGAAAGCAATTACATGATTAGTAATTTGTATTAGTCATCCAGGGGTGCGTTTCCCAAAAAGTATCGTTAGCCAGCTATGTTCGCAAGATCCGTCGTTATCAGCGTAGTTCAACGAGTCTGTGTTTCCAAAAACCATAGTTCTAACGAACATTCGCAAAACAGCATCGCAGTTGTGTGGTTGGAACGACAGCTCTTGACCTGTGGTTAGAAGCATAGTGTCTTGTTTGCATGACATATGGACTTAATAAATCCTTATTTAGAGCAGAATAAGCAAGCTGACATTCAGTACAATCTGTATCTTTGGATTAGAATACATACAAATTTCATTTATGTCTTTTAGTTTGTCAAGAGATTAGCCTACGTGCTTTAATACGTAAGAACAAGCCTAGCTTGAATCTGGACATAAAGCAAAATAACTGAGAAAAATGAGAATTAGTCCTCAGATGACATGGCCGTAATTTATAGAAAAACATCTAGCATTAATTCGATTTATTAAAAGTAGTTATAACTCCACCACGTGCGTGACATCATTAACCAACGTGGTTGAACGACCAATTTGCCACAATACGGTTTAATACGGGAAACAGTTGTGACTAGCTACTTAATTTCTTCAACGATGCATCGTACTATCATAATGGTAGTTTAGCAGTGAGTTACGTCGTTGTACGGGAAACACACCGCAGAGAAGTAGTTAACTAGTAGAAATCATGCAATTGCTTTCACATGTTCCCTAAACCATGGTTATCCAATCACTGTCCTTCAGTGTTCAACTACAAAAAGGCTTGCTGCGATAGTCTGTGTTACTAGAACCTTCTAGGAATCTGTGTTGAGGCAAGTTGTACTGTAGGTAAACTCTCCAGGACCGACTTTGGACACCCCTGAACTAAACATTTGGTGGCAAAAACAATTAAGGCCTTCAATTTAGCCCACATTAATTTTGGAGGTCTTGGAGCAGTTTGAAAGAAAATTCATATTAGAAGATTATTAGAAGTTCTCCATGTATTTTACTCGTTTTTATGTTCTTTTTCGCACAAATTGCAGTTTGTGGAGAAATTACTTTTCCTCCTTCATGTGATTCAATCCAAGACTAGTCAACAACTAGTCAAGGTTTGGCTGGTGAGCATGACCAAGTGAGCATATATGCAGGTAAGCACGCTCCACCCAGAATGCCCTTTGTGATATGCTGGTTCGAGAATATGTGAAACAAGCAATAGGTCTAAGGTCATGGAGGATTGTTTTAATGAAGTTGCATACTTCATACATAATATGGAGAAAAGATCAAATTTAAGAATGAAGAAGAAATTGAAAGGGATTGTGGAGAAACTGAATTACCAAAGATTCATTTTGTGATACACTCACAGCGAGGATCTTTTTCGTTCTTCGTTTAGGAGTAAAAAGAAGTTTGAAATGCCTTCGCAATGGTATACTTTTAATGAAGATCCAGACATCCAGCTATTTAGATGAATAAGCAATAATATATTGCTTTAAATCCACAAATATCATGTTATCTATAGGTCTACTGTAATTGAGACAAACAAAATTGTCCTAATTAATTAGTTACATCATATGGCATTTACAACTCAAAACATGTTGTGGTCCCGTTAACTGTATGTTAGTTAGTTACAGTGTAGCTTTCTCCAGGTATCACAAACCTCCTTGCTCAACACAGCCCAAAAGCATTATTGGCAGAACTAATCAACTAGTCAACTGGCACAAGTCCTATTGCATTTCAGTACATCATTAAAATGATTCCAGATCTCATAAAGGCTTTAATCAGAAAACAATTTCATCTGATCCATCTGTGGTTTGATTAATGAAAGAGTGTTCATCACCTTCTGCAGATATTTTCTTCATACTCCAAAGCGTATGTGTTTTTTTCCCCCCTGTGAAACAAGATTTTGTCATTAATGGCAAAACTCTTTACCACAAAACAAGGTGATCATTGGTTTTTGTTTCACGTCTGTTTATCTATCTATCTTATATATTTATTTTCAGGTCTTTTCTTTTCTATAGCCAGTTGTACTGAGTTTTTTTTTTTTTCATTACAAAAACGGTAACTTTATTCCTTGCATTTTGAGCTGTTACTTCAACGCCTGATGAACCTAAAGATGTATGATGGCTTTTGTGCTTTCGCTCTCAAGTTAATTATGTTGTTTGTGGGTCTCATATGGTCTTGTATTAATCCAGATGGTTTCTAAAACCTGACTGTTATGTTGTAGAAATGCTAAATGAACGTTGTCTTCGCACATTTCCTTTGATTAATAGTGTTGTTGCTATTGAGTCTGGGGCTCAGAGACTCAGGTGGACGGGTCGTGATCCTGTCTCCTACCTTCATCACCTGTCCGTCAAACACAAAGTAGGCTGGGACTGGCTGCGTGGGGCTGTCCATCAGCCTTACTGGGAGGGTCAAGAATAATGATAGCACCCCATCTGGCCACGAGGGCGACATCACGGCGAGCTGATTGAGGTGAAAGACCAAGTACGCCCACTTTTTCCTCCTCAGTCCAAGACAAACGAGCGAAACTCCGGCACGTGCATGTGTATGTGTGGTATGACATGCCATTTGAGGGAGACAGATGGGATCCACTCACTTATACTCGCGCTGACGCTCGCTCACGCCAGCCTCTGCCTCATTTCACCCTCGGCTCCCCGTGATGCTGGCAAGGTCGTGACCTCTCTAACCCTTGACTTTAACAGTCTGGACAAACATATGGAGGTAGGGGGGTAGAAATAAAGTTTTATGCGCACACATTCCACACTTATCGTCGCAAACTTCATTTTCCATTAACGCCTCACTCCTGTCATGATTCGGTGTTGTCCGCTCTCATAAACGTCCCATCAGTTGGCAGAGATCAACAACAGTTAAGTCCATCCCGATTTGCGTATCTGTAGCGGATCCGAAGGCCTGCGGGCGAACCAACGCTACCCTCACCTGTGTGCATTAACATTCGAATGCCACCCGCATTGATGTCTGCATTCATTAAGACGAGAGCGCTTAGGGCTGCCATGTGTGCGCGATACAAGAACTCCAGTCTGTCATACAGAGTAATATCTGTTGGTAGTCTTGGCGAACACGCACGCGCACAAATCCCAGACACACGGTGTTCACTTCCATCTCGATCAAAGCGATAACGCTGCTTCTTAATGTCTCACCTCATTGAGATTCTATCGGTCTATCAGTCTCTGGCCTCTCACACACACACACTCTTTCAACCTGAGGAATGGCATTCTCATTAAGATACATCAGATACGATGACTCCTGAACTGAGCGCGCAAACTCATTTCCACCGGCTCTCATAAACGTCTTATTAAAACAAATCTCTCCTTATTTTCCACATGTGCGTACGAATGTCGAAATGATTTGTATTTGTACTGGTGTGTGTATCGGTAAATATGCATAATGGAATCGGTGTGTGTGTGTGTGTGTGTAGCCGTGGCCCAAAGCCTCACCCGCCGTCAGTAATGACAGGCACAGCGTAATTAGCCTGGGGTAAACAATTAACACACGAGATCCATTCTGATGCAAATGACCAAACCCCAGCAGAACCAGACACAATGCCGCCTCAATGCATTTAGAGTCATTATGATCACCTTCCAGGTTGGCGGAGCACACCGTTCGGTTTGTGTGTGCGTGCCGGTGCATTGTCTTTGTTATTTATTGTTGTGTTTCTGCCGCTCTGTCCTCTGTTTGCCGTTCTCATTAAGGTTTAGGGTAAATGTTTTTTAATAATGGCGCATCAGGTAAGCTGTATGGAAATTTCCGTCAAATTGGGAGGCTGAAAAAAACATTAACTGGCGAAGACGGTGGCGCGTGGGTACAAAACTCAGCTTTCAATCACACGTGTGTTTCTCTGTAATCACACCATCATTGTTCTTGTTCCTTCCTCTGTCCTCCACCGTTGTCTCTCGTTCTCCATTCTGTCGTACCTCTAAATTAGCGCCACTACCTCAGCCGCCATTTGCTGTCCGTTCTGCTTTTCAATTACCCCTGCATGTTTAATTTACTCCATGGATTTCATTTTGAAAATCACAGATTGATTGTCATAAATGGAGCTATTTATTTTTTTGTGATGTGATGTGGAAGTGCATTATGGGATTGATTTTAAGGCACACATTAATGTCTTCATTCACTGTGTCACTTAAACACTTATTTCTCTATTACGCTTTGCATTTGTGTTTCACACATAGAGCGAGCTGGATGTAAGTATAGATATATATTTCTATGCACTGTTGAGTCATTTGTAATGTTTTTTTTTGTGTTCATCCATTTTGAAAAGCTTTTAAGGTCATCTGTGCAAATGCACACGGGAATAGAGTTTCGCGTAATGGCAGCACTTATTCACTTAATCGAGATCATACGATATAGTTTTTTCCCTCCCGGAACAAAACTCTGTCTCTTCGAGTGGGGAAAAAAAGACTGTTCCCTTTCCTCTAAGAATAATTGAGGCGATAGTGAACACAGTTGCTAATTAATCATGCAGTAGATGAAAATTGAGGTGAAAGAGAAAAAGATGAGAGGAGTGGCAAAGAGACGAGAGGATCTGGATGAGAGATGAGAGACATTTAGAAATGAGAGGAGAGGGCAAGAGTGGATGAGTGCAGGTCACATGGGGAGGTAGAACGTGAAAAAAACAGGGTCATAAAGGAAACAATGGAACAAGATCGAGACATGGTTTGAAACAAAGATTGGCACATTATAGATTTATGATTGTAATAACAGACAAGATGCATGCATTTAAAAATCTGTTTACAGTGATGGGGGGAAAAAAATGAAATGTGAGGGAAAATTATGTCAATGCTTTTACATTCTCTTGCAAATGTTTTACGTTCCCCAGAGAAACTTTGCATTGGCTTGCAAGATGTTTCTCAGGGGAACTCAAAAGTTTTTGCAAGACGCAAAGGTTTTGCGAGCAAACGCAAACAGGAACGTTTTATGCCATTATTTAAGTCATTTCTATTTAGAACTTTTTTTTGGCATAAAGGGTTCTTTAAAACTGAGACAAGAACCATTCTATATAGAAGCCCATTGAAAAAAATTCTAAGAGTGATAGCATCACTATTTTTTTAAATCATAGTTTTTTAGTAGCGAAGCTATTTTATTAAGTAGTGGGCTAGTAAAATGGCCATACAAAAAAAAATCTTCACAATATTTATATATTAAAGACATATGTAGGCCTACAGTATTCTCTGTCAGGACAAGAAATGTTAATTCCGGGAATGAATGACTCTTTTGAATCAGTTCTTTTCTCTTCTGATTTACACTGTTCAAATGTTTGGGTTTATTTTTATTTTTTTGAAAGAAGTCTCTTATATCTAAGGCTGCATTTATTGATCAAAAATACGGTAAAAACGGTAATATTGTGAAATATTATTGCAATTTTATTTTTTCTATTTTAAAATGTAATTTTTTCATCTGATGGCAAACATGATTTTTTTTCTTCTCCACATTATCCTTCAGAAATCATTCTAATATGCTGATTTGGTGTTCAAGAAACATTTCTTATTATTATCAATGTTGAAAACTGTTGTGCTGCTTGATATTTGTGTGAAAACTGATTTTTTTCAGGAATCTTTGATGAATAGAAAGCTTAAAAGAACAGCTTTTATTAGAAATATAAATCTTTTGTAACATTATAAATGGCTTTATTGTAAATTTTGATGCATCCTTGCTGAATATAAGTATCATTTCTTTAAAGGGACAATGTGTAGTTTTTTTAGGTATTTTATTATCTAAAATCAATATTTTTATTCATAAATATGTCCTCAATAGTGTACAAATACCTCTGCCAATTATCTGACTTATCCTCGTAAACGAAGAATTTATTATCTGTATATACATGTGACGGGTAGGTCCACGGAGGCTTCCATGTCCTTCCGCCATCTTGAAAAACTATAATAGCAGAGAGGGTCAAAAAGTACTAGACCAACACGTTTCCACAACGCGTTTTCGTTCAGAGCCAGCGTCACGTGACTAAAAGCAGCAGAAACGGAGGAGCAGAGCAGTGAGAGGCGCTTTTAAAGGCTGCACTGAACTGTTATTATTCATACTGTAACATTTGTTTGTTTGTTGTGTCAAGTTGCAGTTTGTTTGAAATAACAAACCTGTTCATCCGAAGGAAAACTCGACGAAGTGCTATTAGAAGACATCCTGTCATAGCTTTTTGGTACATAACAGCTACCGTAGATGCAACACGCATTGGAAAAAGCGAGGCGCTAGAGAGCACAATTCGTTTGAATGCAAAATACAATTTCACCGCTAGATGGGAGAAATTCCTACACAATGTCCCTTTAAAAAAAAAAAAAACTTTTGAAAGGTACTGTCTGTCTAACACGGTTTGCTTATTTGACCAGTCGGACATGTCACTTTGAGGCACAAAAAATTCGGTGATGTTTGGCTTGCACTACCTGTGTGTCCAACCATGGCAGATGGGACGGGACAAATGGGCTGTAAGAGGATTTGAGACCCTTTCAGACCTTTATTGACACATTGAGGTTTTCTGGGTGAAGAGAGGTGAAGGCTTGTCATGTTCAGTCTCTCTCTCTCTTTCTTGCTCTCTCTCAGGAGAACATGTTTTATTTTATATTTGTGGGACAAAGGTCCATTCTCTTGGAGTTTTGCTAAAATTACCCTCTTAGTGTCCAACAGCCCCTCATTATCTCTCCATCTATCGTCCATTCATCCATCCCCCTTTTCATTTTCCCCGTTCTATTCATCTCTGCTGTCCTCAAATCAATCTAATTCTCTCCATTTATCCTTTTTTAGTTCTACCCTTCTCTCCATTATTCCTCCATCCTCTTCTGTTTCTGCTCTGTTCATCATCCCAGTACCTGTAATGCCCTTTTCCCTCTCATACGCCATCATTCCCAATCTCTGTGACCTCCTCTTTCCCTTTCTCCTCTCATCCTCATCCACTCTTCATCCCTGCCTGTTCAGCCCACTCCAAATTGGAGAGGGCTGGTTTCCTCTAATTAAAATCTTTAATCAGACTCCTAATTAGCCTAACCAGAGCCTTGTACAGTAAATCATTTCCGCCTCTTGCCTCTCCTACAGACCCGGACCAAGATCCTTTTCGAAAGCGTTCGGCCCACTGTAATGCTGCTAAATGAAAGCGAACTGCTGGATATGACGGAGAAAGAGGAACGTGCCCTCGTTCATTGTTCTGGGTGGGTTTCCTGTGACTGGCACACTGGTGTGATCTGTACGGTCTCTAATGTGGTTTAAAGCTTTAGCAAGTCATTCTGTAATGATGGCAAAGGCTGGAGATTTTCCATTGCTGTGGATTTGAGACACTTATCTTAAATCTAGGACATCATATATAAATGAATGGTCACTGCATGAAATTAATAGAAATGGATAGTGCTCCTTGTAAAAAATATTAATTTTGGTGTGTACAGTATCTCCAGACCCACAGCACTATATCACTGGCTAATCACAGGTGCAGATTTGTTGATGGCAATCCAATATTTTCCAAGTGTTCTCTTCAATTAAAAAAGAAAGGGTCTATGTGTCAGTCTGTCTGCCTGTGTCTATCTCTGCCTATCTGTCTATCTTTCTCTCTCTGCCTGCCTGTCTAACTATCTGTATATCTCTCTCTCTCTGTCTGTATCTATCTCTCTGCCTGTCTCTCTCTGTCTATCAATTTCAATTCATATTGCTTTATTGGCATGACATACTTAGGTAATGGTAATGCCAAAGCATTGCACAAAGCAAAACAAAAACAAACAATATGTGTATGTATACATATTTATATAACATACAAATTACTGAATAAATACATAAATTATATTTATCATATAATATAAATTTACCTTATACAATATAAATAGACTAGCACTAACAATCATTAGAACCACATAAAAATGTATGGTGGACCAAGCAAAGATGGATGGATGAATGAATGATCCCTAAGGGGAAATTAGGGAAGATGAGCTGTTGAATGCACTATATTCTTATATTACCTCACCGCACTCAGTCCTGTCAGCTCCCTTTACTAATTAGGCTACACAGACCGAGTCTCCATAGCTAACCTGCCTCAAGGCCAAAACTTTATATGACTAACCTCTGCTTCCACACAATCTTTCACTTGAGTCCAAGGCACGGGTCGTCCCTTAAAGCCGCCCATATCCAGTGAAAAATCGAACTCCCGTGTGACTGGGGCTAATGTACACAGTGGATGACCTTTGCCACCGTTAATGGTTTAATGTCGGGGTTTAGTTGTGGTGGATGTGGAACAAGAAACGTAATGAACTCTACAGCATTAGCCGTGGCTGATTACTCAGCACAGCTGGATGAGGACATGATGGAAAAGCAGCCTTGTTTTCCTCGCTCTCTCTCTCTTTTCGCTCTTGTTTTATGAGGTTCTGCCTAATGCCCCCAAAACGCACTTACAGTCTCATCTCCACGGTAGCTGAAGTCATTATTTGGATAAATGACATCACCTGTTGATTTTCTCCAGACCCTCGAAGGCTCATATCTTTTCTTCTGCTCCTTTCTTTTGTCTCTCGTACTCTTCTCCTTTCCCAAGCCGCAGGCCTGGTATTTTTAGGGCCGTGTGAACGGGTGAAAGCATCGAGCACTTTTTCTCTCATCTCTCCATTTTAATCCCTGAGTGATGGCTGAAATGTGCGAGGCCCAGAAATGACTGTCTCTCCGCGCCTGCGGGCATGAGCCATCAGTCACCTCACTACAGACTAAAACAGCACAATTCCTCGCCAAGCCGGCCCCTGGAGGTGTGTACGTGTGTGAGTGTTGTGTAGTTGTGTATGCGGGCTGCATTATGCTGAAAATTCAGAATACTTCCTTTGTGCCGCTCGCAAAACACCGCTGGGCTAAATGCCGCATTATGCATCTTTCACTTTTTCACCCTCGCTGTTCACGACGACCATGTTGTTTGTACTTATTGAACTCTTTGAGCCAAAAACGAACATGCTCCTATCACATCACACACACACACACACCCACACACATACACACACAAAATGGGTTTTTGTGTTTAATGGGGACTTAAAACATGCACATCCATAGACATATTGATTTTTATACTGTACAAACTGTATATTTTATCCCCTAACCCTAAACTTCACAGAAAACTTTCTGCATGTTTACTTTTTCAAAAACATCACTTATTATGATTTACAGTATAAACTGTTTTCCTCATAGGGACGAAAACATTTCCCCACAAGGACAAGGATTTCAGATATTGCCATCTTTGTGGGGTATGGTTTACTTGGAACACACACACACACGCACGCACGCACGCACTTATTATTGGTGCCCAATTATTAATAATGATTCTTCATTATTGATTATCCCTCAAAGTTGAAAACAGTTTTTGACTTTTCGCTGCTTCATTTTTTTTAGTGGAAACTGGTGCATCATTTTCAGGATTATTTGATGAACAGAAAGTTCAATGAACAGCTTCTATTCGAAATAGAAATCTTTTGTAACATTATACAAGTCTTTACTGTCACTTATGATCAATTGAATGCATCCTTGCAGAATAAAAGTATTAGTTTCTTAATAAAAAGATCTTACTGACCCCAAAACTCTTGAATAGTGTTCACGATTGTTTTCAACATTGATAATAATAAGAAATGTTTCCTGAGCACCAAATCACCATACACTTTTCACAACGACCATGTTGGTTGTACTTATTCGCCTCTTTGAGCCAAAAGCGAACGTGCTCCTATCGCATCATGGAAACACGCATGCACACACACTCCTGTAATGCATAATGCATTGTGCTGTAGCCGTTTCAGCGTCGTCAAATCATCCCCCCCCCCCCCCCCCCCGCACGCCCAGTCTGTTCCAGGCTATCAGACATGACAGTGCCAGCTGGGCTCCTGGCAGAAGCCGAGCAGGGAGGAGGAGAAAGAGAGAGACTCAGAGAGAGAGAGAGAGAGATGGAAACACAGCAGGACAATGTGAAGAAAGGATGCTGGGGGGAAGGAGAGAAAGAGCGAGGGGGAGGCGCTCCGGCGTCTGTTCCGTTCCCCGCTGATCTAAGACGCGTTGCAGAACCGTGCCGGTCGGGTTTTTGGGGACGGAAAGCCGCTCTGGGTTGAGCAGTGTTCAGTTTATATAAAGACAGCTGTCAGCACAGGAGTGTGTGCCACTTCCAAACACTCCACTCATCGCTGACTCACTCTGAGCAATTAACTGCTCCAGTTAACCTCGCTTCTGTTGATAGAGTGAGAGAGAGAGAGAGAGAGAGAGAGGAAAACAGTATCTGAGTGTATCTGTTTGAGCAAATCACCATGTGTGTTCAAGAAAGTGTGAGAACTGAAGAAAGTCTGTGTGCGTGTCTGTCCATCTGTCTGGGAAGGTGTGCCTGTTTAAACCAGCATGTGTATGTGATCATGTCTGAGTTAGCTCAGACTGTTCAGAGACTTCGCAGCTTGTTTCTGTGTGCCCATGTTGGCTGAGGTCTTTAGCGCGTTACCTTGTTATCGCGTACGCCTCACACGCCAGAGACCCGGGTTTGAATCCCGCTAGGAGCAGGTCGAGTAGGAACGGTTACTTTTGGTCCCGTGACCCGGATGGGAGTGAGGTTTAGGGGGGTGAGTAGGGGTGGGAATCACAGGGTACCTCACGATATGATACGATACATGGCTCACGATACCGATAATATCACGATACAGCAATTCTGCAATAATCAATATATTGCTAGACAATCCTATAATGATACATCACGATATCTGTCTAACTATGCAAACAAAATGCCAGTGAAAAGGTTAAGTGCAAGTTTTCTCTCTTTATTCAAGTCCAAACTGTTAAAAACGGCACAGCAAGTTTTTCAGTCCGTAAATGAAATTGAAAATTTTAAGTAAATTAAATATTTTCAAAGAGATCAGGGTGATGGCGTTGCAAGTGGCGTTGCATGTCTGTGGTATTACCCCAGCACTTTATTTTTAGCAGGCAGTTCTTGTATATGATTTTGTTTGTCCCATCAATGGTATAAAAGCTGAAGAGGGTCCAGACTTTGGACTTAAACATGGTTTGGGCATCTATTATTTTACTCACACTGCTGTCTGCCATCCCATTAAAAACCTCTTTTCAGTTAACTTGTGTTCACGTTTCCATCATTCATGTGTTGAGCGCCACCTTGATGAGCCATGAAGTAGCAATGCTGGGAGCAGAGAAATCTATTTAGAGCGCTTTATTTGATTAATGAATATATCGATATTTGGTGCCAGAATATCGATTCTCGTGTCACACGGAGAAGGACAACGACATATCGCCCTACCGATATTTTGTCCCACCCCTAGGGGCAGTGGCGTGCACAGGGGGGTGGAGGGGCTCAAACCCCTGCCCCTTTTGTCTCAAAATGTATTGTGCCCCTCTCTTATAATTGTAAATAATAATAATTATTATTATTATAAATAGTATAATAAATAACAATACACTTATACACTATTGCCACTTACAATAATCATTTTTACAATACAATTATTTTTGGCGGAGATGAAGTGGTAGGCGGAGTTTCCTCTGCAGCGCTATGTGCAGCAGCAGCCGCGAGTCTTCAAAATACAGGATCAGCGGGGAACGTTAAGCTAATATGGAAAAGTTAAATGTATCCTACCATGCTACTGTAAAAGTTGCGACAGCATGCGAGTTATGCTTAACTAAAATAAAAGTATAACTCGATTTCAGCCGCATTGTGAGTCTGACAATGTCATTCGTTTTTATCCAAGGCAAGTGTTATTAGCTTGGGGGAATGCATCTAGTGAAAATCCATGTCCAACTCTAAATTGTAATGAATTTATATCTTTGATTTCAATGTTTGTATTACGTGTTCAGTCTATAGGCGTGTAGTGTTTCTTCACAAAGTGACATCGCCTGGCCTGCTATGCATATAAAGCGTTTTTAGTCCTTTTCGCAAATCCTTGTGAAAGGGGATTTTTTTTTTTATGTTGATGTCTGTTTACGAAAACTTCTGTTTTTAGTACATCGTTGTCATGTAAACGTACCCTGAAAGAGTTGTCGGAAGCTTAGTGATGGTGACGTTGAAGTCATGCAAACGTGGGGTTGTTTATACGCTTCAAAATTCATAAAAGTTGTGTTCTAAATAATGTTTAGTAATATTATAATAATTTCCCTATTTTTGTTTGATGTGTTATGCATTCTAATTTTATCAACATCTTTTCATAGAATGCCAAGGATAAAAAAAAAAAAAAAAACAAGGAACTCTTCTTTTTTTTTTTGCCCTTTTTGGTCCTTCAGCCCCTGCCTCTGAGGAGGTCTGTGCCAACACTGCCTAGGGGTGAGTGTAACGCAGGTAGGCCAGTAAGAGTTGTGTGTGTAAACCTCACTCCCCTGGCCTCAAGAAGTGCTAGCAACTGACGCTAGAGGCTGCAGTCTTTAGCATCCTTATTAGCACACCCGCCTCCCACGCCGGAGACCCCGGTTCGCATCCCGCATGGAGCAGGTCGAGTAGGACCGTTACATATGCAAATAGCTGTGTGTCCCCATACACATGCTCCTCTATGAAAAAGCAGTATGTGAAGGTTGTGTGTAGTATTAATGAAACGCTTGATGGATGACGAAGTGCATCTGCCAAGATTCGTAAGTGTGCACATAGTGGATGTTTTGCTATCTCATTATGCGCTGGTCAGAGTAAAGGTCAAAGGTCAGTGCTAATAGGCCTGATGTAATTTGTAATTTGGGGGGGGGGGGGCAGTTCTCCTCTGGCCAATGAACAAACAGTGTATGATTATGATTCAGGCTGCATTACAGGTCAGAAGTCAGATTGGATCGGAACATTCAGAATATTATCGCGAGTCATCACGCGGGTATGGATAAATAATATATATAAGCTTTGGTTTTGTTGTTTATTTGTATGTATACCATTTTGTTTATGGTAACTGTATCAGGTGATGGATCACTATCTGCACTCCCATTGGCTGCATCACATCACTGGTCATTTGCATAAAGTTGAATTGTGTTCAGCTTTGCCTTCACCAATCTTTCCCATCTCTCATTAAAAATGAATGATTTCAGGTCACTTTGTTGCTCTAAATCGCTGCACAATGGCCCTTAACCCTATAAACCCACATGCATGTTTGATAGGTACATGGGTTTCTGAGGCCTCTACATCATATAAAGTCAGAATTTGGAGGTATAAACTCGCAATTGTAAGAAAAAAAGTATTGCGAATTTAAAGTCAGAATTGTGAAATGTAAATCACAATTACGAGAAAAAAGATAGAATTGTGAGATAAAAAAAAATCATAATTACCTTTTTTTTTTTTGTGGCAGAAACAAACTTCTACTATAGTATAGCGTTGTGCATCATTGTGCAGGGAAATCTTTGCAGTTTTTGATTTTCCGACTTATGCTTGCATAACATTATAGAAAAACCTTCTTGAAAATGTGTGCATTAAATATGATGAAAATATATGCACCTTTTTATACATATTTTGTTTAAATGTTGAACCGTTTCAGTTTAAAAAAAAATAATAATAATTTCATATGTCAGGCATGGATTATGTATATTTCTCTGCCTATGTGTGCTTTAACCAGACGGCGTTACAGAAAAACACCACCTCTGTCATCTGCTCCCTTCACCCGACACCCTTGTTCTTGACTCGGGATCGCCCTGAGGGTCGGCCGCCCGGTTTGCTTCGTCTCGCAGGAAAATCCTCGAGCCTCTGCCTGGAAACATCTGAGACAGAGAACAGATGGCGCTGTGATTTCTGACAATTGTGAACATGTTTTCCCCCAACCTGCGTCTGTGTGTGTTTGTGCTCTTTTAGCTATCCAGACCTCCGCTCCTGTAGACTATACACCCTTGGGTGAGTATTTGTATGAATGAGAGAGTGAGAAAGAAAGGGAGAAATACATGTGTTTATGTTCTTTTCAGGCCTACTTGCTGCTACGGGTCAGACCCATAGAGTCATCATGGATTAAAAGCACTGGGAAACGCGCCATCGGTCCGTCACTCAACACACTCGGATCCAAACTAGCACAACGGGGTGTTGACAGATCTTCTCTTTTAACGCTGATCTCAAAGCGGTATTCCAGAAGCTCTCATTATGAGGGGAATTTGAATGCATGTGAGAGCGACTGCTCTGAAACCAGCATATATGGGAGACTAAGCGTGAAACGGGACCGGCGGGGCCCACGGGTCAGGGATGATGATGATGATGAACTGGCGGAGCCCAACCCCACTGTTTGTCCTGAAATGGCTCCAACATATAAAAGACTCTGCAGTAAAGGTGTGTGTGTGTGTGTGTGTGTGTGTGTGTGTGTGTGTGTGAGAGAGCTGTACTGTCTACAGGCTCGTACGGAAAGTAAATCAGAGGCCTATTGTACCGTAAATGTCATTCGCCCTGCCTCTCGTCTCCTGTCGCTGGCAGAGCGTTTTGTGGGTTATGAGACTGGATGGACCCCAATACTCTGCCTTAAAGGTGTCCAGAAGAGGCTGGAAGAGAAGATGAACTGTGAATTTGGGACTCTGCATGTTTTACAAGACAGCATCCATGAGGAAAATCAATTAAGCTGAATGGTAAACGTCAGTTATTTCTGTATATTGTCTCTGGCACTATAAAGACGTCCAACATATTTGAAGCAAATTTGTGCCCTTTAGGGAGGCATATAATAAGGTAAATAGCAGAGTAAACTAGATTTTTACACATTCTGAAGAAAGTGTTAGAGGTGCTTGCCTGTGGAAAACTCACTGCCACAATGCTATAGATATAGGCACAATATGGGTACCGTATCAATTATCTGCCAAAATTAGAGTATTTTTTATAATGTATAATATTAAACAATATTAGCCAGTATTTAATATTTGTGCATGCTCATTTCCTCTAGTTTTACATTTATAATACCTTTGCCGTCAAAAGTAAATCTTGAAAACCCTACTAATTAAATAACTTAAATGTAATCAAAATCTCAAAATTAATATTCTTTTCTCTTACTGTAGATTATAAAGTTCTGATCCCTAAATGTAATTGTTGCTTTGATTTTAGTTTGTAATGACTTTCTTAGAAATGTTTTTTTTTTTTTTTTACACTTAGATGAAAATAACAGTTCTATACTCTCAGCCATTTATTGGTTATTGGCCATAACATGAAAATAATTATTGGCTTATTATATTTGCCAAAATCTCCTTATTGGCCATCCCTTGTTTAAGACAAAACTTTCTGTGATGTTCAGGTCACTCCACGAGTGAACGTTTTCATTTCTGTATCATGTCTCAGAATATGAGATCTTCATAAACAAATCATCATAAACAAGCTATACATTTGCTTTTAGATGTTCTAATCCAGTGTAGTCATGCCCCAAGGCCAAACATTTAACCCACAAACCTACTTCGAGGCTAATGTAGAAAATCTGTGTACGTGGATGACCTGCTAAGTGGAAATAAGATCCTGCGATGCATTGGAAACATCAACGGAAAGCCACGCATTGCTACAACTATAGGGGTGAAATGAACATTAAGGGTGTGAAGGTGCGTCTAGGAGGTCAAAGGCTGGATATAAGAGTAGCAAAGGTGTCGCACCGGTGAAAGGTGACACCCCGGGAAGATGCAAATCTCCCACAAGGTGTACAGGGATCTGGGAAGTTTCCCCGGGGACTCGTTTATGTGCGAAGCATCCGCGGTAGATGGATCACCTGGGCCGCTGTATCTGTGAAAGCTGCTCTCATTATAGTCTCGCCTGACTGTGATAACCTGATCTGTTTAACTGCGGCTCTTATAACCGCTAAGGTTTTGATTTGAAAACAGGGAGAGGGTGATTGTAGACCAGTATGAGAGCAACTAATTACAGGCTCCGATGACCGTGATGTTCTGCCAGTGTCCTTAAGGCAGCAGCTCCCACAGAGATGCTTAAGACGTATCCAGTTACACCTATCCTCCACATAAAGCAAGCAGCCATGACCAGTCACACATTAGTCATCATTACCAATAGTGCGCGTGTGTGTGAAGGAGGGGCGTATTTCCATCAGCATGTGCACGTCGGGGGTGAATGCACTATGAGGCCTCTGACAGCTTTAGATTCAAATAGCATATGTACAGCATATATGTCTAATTAGCCATCACAACATATGAGTTCAAGCTATGGTGTGTGTGACAGTCACATAGAAGCACTGAGAGTGCGCTTGTGTATTCGCTAGCGTGTGCTTTGTAGACGACTATCTGAGTGTGATGTGGATTAGAGGAGTAATTGGCAAAGTCTATGTACTGTCATGTCCCAGCAGGCTGTTTAGTGTTGTGGCGTGTTTGCCGTGATCTAAGAGTCTGTCCCCAGGCCTGATCCTCCATTTCCACCGCCTCTGAGTATCTAAACATCAATTGATTCTGTCTGCTTGTGCTATCTGCTCATTGATCAATTTGCAGTTCAACTTGACTAATCTTGAACTTTACCTCAGCTGTTTTTTTGTTTTGTTTTTAAACGAAGCTTCCTCTGAGGATGTTGGAAAATGTCACAGCTGAAATCCAAAAACTGGCAGCTCGAAATGTAAATCAGAAGGAAGAGGAGTGTGTTTAATGCTTTCGCGGGTGGATACATGACACACCATTATAGGACAAGTCGACCTTATGTTGGGCCGGGGCAGAGTAGTCCGCGCGCGCCCCCTTTCGGTCACTTTTGTAACTGCGTGCTTTCCTCGAGGTACAGCTGAGGGAACCAACCAGTTGCGTAAAAAAACAGCTTTTTGTCCATTTTGAAGGTCAAAACACACACACACACACAAATAATGCGTTCTGACGCTTTTTATGTTGTGTAGCCTAACACTGATAGACAAAAATGTCTCGGTAAAAAAAAATGCCTTATTTAGGGATCGGCTAGAAAAGGAATGTACGATTTCTGGAAAGCTGAAAAATACCCGGATTGAGCCGAGAGAGAGGATAGTAGAAAAGTGAGCAAACTGTGAAAAGACCCTCCTCTGTCACGTCTGAACCTGCCCTCTCAGTTCCTTTCAGCGCAAACCCGCAGAAGAAGCCGGAGGAAAGAAGGAAGCTTTAATTAATTAACTGTACAAGCAAACAAGGAACTTATTCACTTTGTGTTTTTGCCCCCTCAGTTCTCCGAGCAGAAGGAACAGCTGCTCTCGCACAGCAAGCGCAAAAATCAACATCTACTGTTCCGCCTGTATAATATCCTCCGACGTCTGCTGTTATTTAACTGGTTTGTTTATTTGGTCTTTTTTATTTGGTCTTTTTCTGTGATCTCTCGGATATAAAGCGAAATTTCCGGAGGACTCTGTTCGTTTCATGGTTTTAAGAGGATTTTAACGTTGATTTTAGAGATGTATGGGTCGTGAGGATGTCTGGTTACTTTAATGCTCTGTCAGCAATGTAACTGTCTGGAAAACGCATTGGACGTCGGGATAAGAGGGACATTCGTATAAAAATCACCACAGAACCCACGTTTAGCAGTTGCGACTACTGCAAAACTATACATTTAAACGGAATCTCATTCAGAACGTATATTAATTTATTTTTTATTTTACTGTGGTCACTATGGTATTTTGGAGTAAATTCTGTTAACCACATTATATTTTAAGGCAACTGAGAATTATTTTATTTTTCCTTTAGGATATTGTTGTTCTATGGGTTGGATTATGGCCTTGAGTTGAGGTTTCTGAATCATCCAGAAGCAAGGCATTGCAAATTTAAATGGATATAGATAGTCAAACACTGTTTGAATGTTTGCCAATAATATCATTAAAATCAATGAATTTTGGGGGGTCTCCAAAAAACTGGTACCCCGGGGCCTCACAAGACCATAATCCATCCTTGGGATTCAGGACAATATAATCTTGCATTTGTGAAATGAGAGAGAGAGATTTTTTTTTTTTTTTTTGGACTGGACTTGATATTGTCCGTAGAAAATTGATCAGACTGAAAAGTGGGCGTTATACCAGAATGAAGTGGTGGGGGGAGGGGGTAAAGTGTTTTTAACAAAATCATTATAATCAAAAGAAATCTCAGAGGTGAAGCAAGGAGACAGACACTTTTATTCTTTTGAATTATATGCACCAATGAATTATGCACAATACAACATGTTTTAATGAAGTAGCCTAAATGAGATCAGTTTGAATTTCATGTAAGAGGCCATTCATACAGCATGCGTTTTTGTTTTTGGGCATTGGATAGGGGAAAAAAACTCAGGTCTTGTAAAAGTTGAATTTCTTATAACTTGAGCGCAATGTTATGCACAAGATGCTGCAAAAGATGCGAGCGCAACGGTCAAATACGTCTGTCTAGCGTATTTACATTGAAAAACAATGGAAAAGTAGCGCCTTGGAATGGAAAATGCAATCTGTGTGAATGGCCCCTGTAACGAGGTTAGATGTTACGGGAAGAAGGAGGCGGGAACCGGCGAACATTCAACAAACTTTAATATCAAAAATAAAAGAAATACAAAATAAAATTAAAAGACAGCAGCCCCTCACGGACGACTGCTGTCACATATAACAAAACCAACACAAGTCCAGGCCTGACCTCTCTCTATCTCCACTGTCGTCGCTCCTCCTTTTATGCTTTCCGCTCCTCCGTGAGAGATACGAGACCAGTGCGTCACGCAGGTGCCGCTCTCTCACGGCCCTCGGCCTCGTCCTGCTCACCACAGCCCCTAAGATACTGAACATTTGTAGAATAATATTCTTATATTTTCTTCTCTTTCGCTTTCTCTCCAGACCTGCAATGCTGCCCATGTTTCCTGTTCCTCTCCTGTCTCTACTACTATTGGCTCTACAGAGTGTCTGGTCATCTACTCCACAGGAACCCAAAGTTCAAGGCTCGCCTCAGCCAGAAATCTCCAGCTTACATCACCCCACCTGGAGCCTGGGACTGCAGCTGTACAGGTCGATCCGCATCGACGCTTCCAAGACCAACACCATCATCTCCCCGCTTCTGTTGGCCAACTCTCTGCTGGCTCTAGGAGGTGGAGCTAATGGATCCACAGTAGCCCAGTTTCATGATCTCCTGAGGATCACCAAAAATGAGAAGGCGGTTGGAGAAGCTTTGACCAGGGTGCTGAAATCTGTGCGTGAAGCTAATGGAACCAGCTACACATTGCACAGTTCCTCCGCACTGTTTTCCAATCAAGCCCCAGAACTAGAGAAGAGCTTTCTGGAGAAGCTCCAGACCCACTTTGGGTTGCAGCATGTGGCCCTGGAGGATGCACAGAAAGAGACTGACATGGAGATGCTCCAGTCCTGGGCTAAAAATGGGATGGATTGGGAAGAGACAGCAGCTCTGGAACAAGCGCTCGAGACCAAACCTGGAGCCATGATCCTAGCCAATGCACTGCGCTTTAAAGGTGAGAAGAAAGAATAAGTTGGAAACCAGTTTAGCTGGCTTAATATAATGGTAGAGCACAATTCTATTCTAATATAACATTGAGTCAAAGAGGTTAAGGAAAGTTATTTTCATCACTGAATGCAAATGACATATCACAGGATATGGCATATGATGAAGAAGGACAAAAAATATTCTGTGAATAGCATGCTTTAGGAACAGGCATTAGACATAGTTTTACTGAAGGTGCGGCTTGTCTACTGTACTTAGAGGATCTGGATAGTTGTCTAATCTTGAAGCTTTATGGTCCATTATGTGTTTGGACAGTGGCCAGACTGCATTGCAAAATTCATGGCCTCATCTTGCCTGATGCACTGGAAAACCTGGCTCTACTTAAATGGCCTGTGGGAAGTGAATACTATTATTTTTTATCATTTGAGTTCTTAGCGATGCTTTGTTTGTGAACTAATCAGTGTTTTTGAATTAATTGTAGACATGAAAAATTTGTAGATATGCATATTGTAAATATAAATGAATAATAGTTTGTTAATAGTACGGCTCTGTAATCTGATTGGCAGAGCGGCTTTCCAGGAGCGCTAACGGACATTCTCACAGCACTGGGACTTGAACCATTAATTCATAACTAGCTGCATCCGAAATCAAATATTTTCTTACTATAGTAGACAAAAAAAACCCAGTATGTGACAAAAGTAGTATGTCAGAATTCACAAAGACAAAAAGTACTAGAATGACCTACCACTTCCGGTGAGATTCTGAAGTGTGCATATGAGGGACGATTTCGGACGCAGCCACTGTTTTTATAAGTGATTCATTGAATCATTTAAAGGGATAGTTCACCCAAAAATGTAAATTCTGTCATTAATTACTCACCCTAATGTCATCCAAACCCGTAAGACTTTCGTTCATCTTCGGAACACAAATAAAAATCTTTTTAATGAAATCTGAGAGCTTTATGTCCCTCCATTGACAGCTACGCAACTATCACTTTGACGCTTCAAAAAGTTCATAAAGAGATAGTAAAACTAATCCATATGACTTGAGCGGTTTAGTCCAAATTTTCTGAAGAGACATGATCGCTCTAAACGCTGAACAGATTGAATTTAGGCTTTTATTCACATATAAATATTCATCAACTCACACATCAGTTGTGGTAAACGGAAGCTCGAGCATGTTTATGTTCTAGACGTGCGAGAACCATTGAGGTTAATTCTCGTGTTACGCATCACGTTTGAGCTTCAGCAAGAACCAATGAGGTTCATTCTCGTGTTACGCATCACATTTGAGCTTCAGCAACAACCAATGAGGTTCATTCTCATGTTACGTATCACATTTGAGCTTCCGCAAGAACCAATGAGGTTCATTCTCGTGTTACGCATCACATTTGAGCTTCAGCAAGAACCAATGAGGTTAATTCTCGTGTTACGCATCACGTTTGAGCTTCAGCAAGAACCAATGAGGTTCATTCTCGTGTTACGCATCACATTTGAGCTTCAGCAACAACCAATGAGGTTCATTCTCATGTTACGTTATCACATTTGAGCTTCCGCAAGAACCAATGAGGTTCATTCTCGTGTTACGCATCACATTTGAGCTTCAGCAAGAACCAATGAGGTTCATTCTCATGTTACGCATCACGTTTGAGCTTCAGCAGCAACCAATGAGGTTCATTCTCTCACGTCAAGCAGGATGGAGTCAATGGAGCGTACAGAACTGGCTCAGATTTTAATAACGAAAGTCTTAGGGGTTTGGATGACATGAGGGTGAGTAATTAATGACAGAATTTAAATTTTTGGGTGAACTATCCCTTTAACATTGATTTATTCAGGAACACCTCTGGTGCTCTGATTTTTGTAATCTTTGTAATCTTTATAGAACAGTTAAAAAAATGTGGTGTACAAATCTTTTTGGTGAACTGATTCAATAGAGTCATTGGGATTAATCGAAATTCTCACTAGTATGAGTTGCAACAGTGCAACTCAAATAATTGCAGGCAACCATTAAGTGTTTGAAGAATGTGACCGGTTAACATTTTCTTTGTACAATTCGAGTTCTCTACCAATTCCAGGGTCATTGGGGAGTTAAAACACTTTTACACTCGCAGATATCAATGTTTTTCTTAAAAAAAAACACAAAAAAAACAAGGGCAAGAACTGATATTTGAGCCAAACAGGATCAGACGGAGTAGTCACAGCACCGCTGGGCTTCCGCTCGCTGGCGTGCTGGAGAATTAGCTTGTACAGATTGTGCTCTTGCTTGATAAATGGAGTATAAGCAGTTGCACGACTGATGCTGAAGGTGAAAATTAGCTTGGAGGATAAGGTATCACACTTTAGGGGGTGTGCAAAACATACGTGTGTGTGATTATAGTGATTTATGTTGGTGTAGCAGATGCACCTGTGAGGAGCATGTGTTTACAACGTATGTGTTTGTATTTATTTGTGTACTGTATACACACCTGTTTGTGTTCACACTGGGAAGTCTGATTCATTTTGTTGAACTTTTGTTTTACAGTGAGTTTATTACAGTTCCCAAACTACAATCAAATGGTTTACAAACGCTTTGTGAATCGGTCTGGACAATCGACAAAGCATCGGTTCAAAAGAATGATTCTTTCACAAATGGGACAGTAGTTCCCATGTTCAGAGTTGATGACATGCCATCTCCAGTATATCAGGAAGAGCCTATTAATCTTCCCAGGAGAGGTGTTGTGTCATCTTAAATAATGTAGTAATGATCGTCTGCATCTCCTGCCCTACAGTAAGTGGCTATTGCCGGGGATAGTTCACCCAAAACTGAAAAAATGCTGTTAATTTAATTTACCCTCAGGCAATCCAAGATATATAGGTGACTTTTTTCTTCTTCAGTAGAACAGTAAGGATTTTTAGCTGAAACTGGTCCTTGGTTATTCATATAATGCAAGTCAATTGTTACCGTCACTTTGGAAGTAAAAAAAAAGCAAACATAGGCAAAACAAAACTATACCCGTTGCTCCTGAAAATACAATATTATGCAAAACAATTGACATGCCATTGACATGCATTAATTTTGCATTGCATGTTTAATTATGTGAATGGGATATTCTTTGTCATGTCTGAAATAAACATGGTTATTCAAATCCATGCAATTGGGAAAATTTCCATAATATGCACAGAACATGTCTTCTGTATTTTTTGGTCCTTTTAGACGGTATTGCTAATACATTATATTCACATGCATTTGGCTGACACTTTATCCAAAGCAACTAATCAGTTCATGAATTATTCATGGGATTCGAACCCATGACCTTGGTGTTGCTAGCACCATTCTCTACGGCTTGAGCTAGGTTTAAATCTGTAGCACTGTGGTTCAATGTGTAAGAGCGTCCATGTTAACCACTAACCCAAGGCTCTGATTTAGTATTTTTAACCTTGAACCCATGTTCAGACATTTAAAACTGAAAGGACATTTTTTTGACACACTCTAGAGATGGTAGTTTTCTTGTCTTATTATTATTGAGCAGTAATAGTAGTAATGTTGTATTCACACAAAAGTTGTGCAGTACATGCTGTGCCATGTTTAGTCAAATCAGAGACAGTTCAACAATACTTAAGTTTCTTGTCAGTTCCAAGAAAAGACGTTAAATATGCTTGAAGGGCTTAAAATGAGTTTTTAACATGCCGGTGCTATATGCTGTTCTACTTCACTGGAGATATGTCTCTCTCTCTCTCTTTTTTTTGTGCATTGTCTCATCCACATGCCGGAGTCTTGTTCTACTCATCGATTTCTTTGTCTGAGTAATACTGGCAGGTGCTTTGATCCTATTTTAAACACAGAGCAATGGGAACGGAGCGGTGGGAGGAGAGCTTCTCTCTACTACCAAACGCAACAGGAAATAAAGTTTGGATTGATTTTAGGTTGATAAGCAATCTAATTAATTTCTTTTGTTTTATGTTTTGACTTAATTATGTATTTTTTTCCCCATTCTTAAGCAAGAAGTGGGAGTTAGTGGAAGTTCATTAATTCAGCCGATGAAATATACAAATTAGATCAGACAATAGATTGGGCCCTGTGAATGAGATTATGAAAATTGAATTCATAGTTTGGATTTATAATTTAAAAGCAGTCAGTTGTCGCACCGCTTCAGGGTTCTATAGTAATTCATTTAGTCGCCTGTGCAATATTAACTTTGTCCGAAGCTTTTTCATTGCCTCTCTGATGGGGCGTTTGTGGACTTTTACTCTCGTTGTTAATCTGAGAGCAGTTTTCTCTGTTCTCCTGGACCGTTCAATCATGCATGGGCCGCTTTAAGTGGATTTGAATTAATAGTTAGCTTTTTTTTAGGGAGTAAGTTACAAATGTTTTATTGGCCACATACACAATGCAGTTAAATTGTCCCCTTTTAGTGCTTATTCCCATTCCATACACACACAGTAATTTACAGGAGTGACAACCGCATTCTACAACCGAATTAACTCCCAAAATTCTATGCAGTGTGTACGGAACCGAACAACTTGTTAATGACATATTTTAACATGTATCAGGGATGTGTCCCTCTTCTGTATGCATGCTGTGCAAGTCTTGACTCATTTGTGTTGCCAGATCTTCCTAGAAAAAAACAACGAACAAGCCCATAATAAATAAAGCGAGATAAATCCAAATGCTTAATATTGAAAACAAGACCAAAAAAATCATGACCCACACCTACCTACTTTATTAACTCCGTAAACTATATCGCTTTCGCTTTTATGACTCAAGCTCAAACAACAAGCCCAAAAACACTTTTAATAAGTGGACATGGCAACACTTCAAGTGTGCGCTCTGTGAAGCAGCCTTTCAAACATAAACGAAACTCTGTAGACGATGGTTATGTTAAAATTGGAGAACATAATGAGTTTTTTGTTGCTGTAATATTAATAGTAGGGGTATAACAATATACCGTGTCACAATATATAGCAATACAAAAATGCAATAATATGTATTGTGGATAGTGATAATATTGTATTGTGTATAGTTCACCCAAAATAAAAATTATTGTCTGAGAAAAAATTCAAGTTTTCAGAGTTTAAGTGTCAGTACTACATTAAACTACTATATATAAGGTTGAATATAATGTATAATAATGCAATGGGGGAGTATTTGTGTGTCCTGAATCTGATAATGCCAAATGTCTTCAGTTACCAGTAAAACGTGGCCTAGATTATTTTAAATATATCTAGTCAGTGAAAGTGCAAGCAAATTCATCTAAAATAATTCTGTATTTTCAGCTTCAGAATCATGAATATTTTTATTCGGGTGTCTCTATTGTCCTGTGCATTGGGTTATCAGCTGGGTTAAGTGCAAGCATATTCATTTACACACACAATGTAATATCAAATTTAGCATTTTAATCAACAGTACATTTTTTGTTAACCTTTTACCATATGTCTTGGAGTATCGCAATAATATCGTATCGTGAGTTCAGTATCGTGGTATGTACCGAATCGTGACATGAGGGTATCGTTACATCCCTAATTAATAGCGGATACCAAACCTGCGAGACGCCAGAACTTTACTATCCTGTCAATCATCCCAATTTCAGGGGTGAATTGTGTTCCGAACACACATGGAACGATAATTTAAGGGATTCACTCCCGTACAGGCTACATGCTTCCGGTGCATGTGCAATTCATAATTCCAGGTACACTGAAAGAAGTAGCCAGACACCATGGAGAACTGGATTGGAGCTCATAGCAGGGGGCAAATGGAGAGCCACAGGTGTGAAGGGAAAAGAAAGACAGGGGTTAAAGATAAAAGATTTTTGGTTTAACGAGAAAGACAGAGGGAACTGTAGGCCCATTCGGGGTGTGTTGTGGTGGCAGACACAACACTCGCTCAGCTCATTACCTCAGTCTTTGTGCTCTGTACAGCAAACCCCAAAACAAGCACATACACTTCACTTCCAAAAAGCAGAGCATCAAAGGATCTGGCGAGAGAAGATGAAAGTGCTTTAAATCAGAGCGTTTTAGCTTTATTGTTTGTGGCACGGTTATTAGTGAAAATGGGCATGAGAGAGGTTTCAAGATGCAAAACCACACAATAGCCATATTGTCTTTACGCTCTGTAATTAATGAAGAAGGTATGAGCGTCTCTCTCTTGTGAATGCTCGTCGGGTCACTGTTTCTCTCTTTCAGTCACAGAATCTCCCAGGATGTTTTCCTTTCTTTTGATTGCCAGCCAAGACCGCAGTGACAAGAATCCTTGTGTGGCATTTCAGAAACTCGCATGGCAGAATTCCCCTTTTAATGCTTGCAGTTCCAAGAGCTTTGCCACCCCATAATAACTGACAGATACCATGCCATGTGTTTTGAACTTTAGACTGATCAAGTTTCATCCCCCTGTATAATTATTGAAATCCAACTGCTCTGGCTCTTGGCTTGCGTTCACAAGCTCAAAGGGAACTGGTAACATACCATTGAGGCGCATGCAAAGCTTGGCACGGGGCCGACCGGAGAGGTTTGCTTTCCTTACACAGGATCAGGTGTTTCTCATAATAAATGACAGTTGAACGTCTCGTCTCGGGTTTATAAAACTAGGCACTTTTCTTTAAAGAGGAATTCTAACCAAGTTTCTGTCTCTTTGTTTTGTTTATTTTCTGATTTTGTTAATGGTATTCCTAATTATCTGTTTAATGCTGAAAGCAGTGGTTTTGGGACCAGGAGTGTTTAAAGGTGATTATGGAAATTTCATCTTGGGTGGCACATTCCTTTTTAAGGCACAACAAAAGCGAGGCCTGGATAAACCGAAGCTATAAATACAGATGTGCGATCCGGTGACTTTGATTGGAAAGTGAAAAACTAGCACCAAATTACAAAGGGGCTAGAAATTCTTCTAATACTGGCCAATAAATATATACAAATGGCCCCAAAAAGATATTTTTAACATGGAATCCACATTTCAAAATGTATGAATGTCATTGCATCAGATAACAAAATATGAAACACATGTCATATATTAACGGAACATTCAGGAATTTTATTTAAAGAAAAAAAAGTCCACTTATCAAGCAAAATATTTTATGAAAAGAAAGTTGTATGGTTTCTATTTTTATATATTTTAAAATGTAATTTATTCCTGTGATCAAAGCTGAATTTTCAGCATCATTGCTCCAGTTTTCAGTCACATGATCCTTCAGAAATCATTCTAACTTGCTTTTTTGCTGCTCAATAAACATTTCTTCTTATCAATGTTGAAAATAGTTGTTGCTTAACATTTTTTTTTAAAACTCAATTTTTAACAGTTCATAAGAACAGCATTTAAAGGAAATCTAAATATTTCGTAACATTATGAATGTCACTTTTGATCTATAATATTATGCATGCATGCTGAATTAAAGCATTCATTTCTTTTCCTCCCAAGAATATCTGACCTCAAACTTTTGAATGTTAGAGCACTTCATCATAGATCAGAAAAGTTCTTCCATCTATCCAAGTACATAATCTTCAAAGTTAAAAGGGTCATGAAATGAGAAATCAAATGTCACACGGGCAAATACATTTGCATATTTCTGCCTCCAGAACATGACATCGATGAATAGTTCTACATCATCACTCCATAGGCTCCGCCCACTGGCGTTCAGTCGCTTAACGACTGACATTTGCCTTCACTGGATGTGAGCGTCACGTCAAAAACATAAACCCATTATAATCATTGACGCTGTCTACACTGATACAGTTTACAGATGTGTGTTCAGTTTCTGACGAACTCCACACACTTGAGTCTGTCGACAAGAGGACTAATAGACGAGTGGAAGAACTTTTGCTTGCTACTTTGTTTGCGTCTCTGTACAGACTTCAGAAGGATCCCAGCATCAGAAACAAGTGGATGATTTATTTTAATGTCGTCCTGGATCATGTCTGAGGATAATATGTTTGTTCTGAGCTTTTTTTGTTGTAAACGAGGCTCAGTGTAATGGAGAGTTCACAAAGAAACTCTTGTTGAAAGATGAAGCAGCGACTGTATTGAACCTGACAGCAGCTGCATCACAAACTGAAGTAAATGACTTCATAATGCTTCATCTGTAAATTATGGTTTTATGTGGATAAAGTTTTCAAAACACTTACTCGTGTTCAATAGCTCAAGCAACATATTAAAGTAATGAAATAATCAATTTCATGACCCCTTTAATGTGATCATCTACACTGGTGGTGTTTTAAAACAATTGCAAAAATGGCACAAAAAGTAAAGTTATTTCTGAAAAAAAAAAGCTCTAGCTTCATTTTCTCTGATGACGCTTTGACACTTTTTCTTATATCTGACACAGTGATATTTAGACATTTTAAGTGTGGCTTAAGTGTCCAAAAAGTTTCTGGGGCTACTGTAGGTCTAAATAACAAATGTCAAGTTTCAAATTGAGTTGCCGAGGCCACCAATGTTTTATGTCTTATGTTTTTGTCTCTTCTCTCCTCTTGAAGAACAATATAGTGCTTCTGGTGCAGCGAAATACAATAACACGGCCTGGCTTAACCCCATATTGTCTTGCAATCATCTTTAGTGTTTGATTTGACTCGATACTGCTTTTTTCTTTTTCTCTCATTCTCTATCTTTCCCTTGACTAATCCAATAAGGTGGAAAGACTGTGGAAAAGAACATGTGACTGTAATACTGCTAATAGTCTCTTTATCGAATCTCATCTTTGTCAGTGAATTTAATGAGTGTAATGGGCTGTAATAATACGTCCTATGCCTCTGCCTCCCCTGCACCCCTCCTCTTGCCTTTTCTTTCTTTTATCTTTCGCTCTTTTTCTGGCATGGTGTCTGTGATGTTCTTTTGTATGATATGACTCATCAAGGTCTTAATGTATGTCAGATCCAAAGATGAGTTTGGCTGTAAGATTAGTAATGTAAGATGATGGTACTACTCAATGTTCTCTAATAGTTTGTGTCAGGACGTAAAATGCCTGTTCGGGTCATGACGTACAAGTCATGTTCATGTATCCACTGTTCGCATGTGTTTTAAATAGATTTTTCTGTTTGTAGGATTTTGGGAACGAGGCTTTCACCATGAAAGCCAAGATTTGCGCAGATTCCTGGGTACCAAATACTCTAAAGTTCCCATGATGCACAGATCAGGTAAGTCCCAACAGTTATTTATCATCGATTCGGCATACACATCTAAGACATCAAAACCACCAATGTCTGTTTCCCAGGCGTATACCGTCACTACGAGGACATGGAGAACATGGTACAGGTGTTGGAACTGGGCCTGTGGGAAGGGAAGGCCAGCATGCTGCTGCTTTTGCCCTTCCATGTGGAGAGTTTGGCTCGGCTGGACCGTCTGCTGACCCTGGATCAGGTGGAGAAGTGGTTGGGGAAACTAAACTTCACAAGTATGGCAGTATCCCTCCCGAGAGCCAAGATGAGCAGCGCGATTAATCTCCAGGTAATAGTCTAAATATTGTACGTATCACTTCCTACACGGCCGTTATGAGTGTGTGAAATCCGATTTGAAAACATTACGTTATAGATAAATATTCTTAACATACAATGTAGATAAGACTCATTTAGAAAGCTAATGGAAGATATCCAGAGATGACATTAGCATAATGAGAACCAACCATAGGTCATAGATTATTCTCATTCAGAGGGAAAGCTATTTTCCTTTTAATGGAAATGTGTTTGCACTGAAATTGCAGTCATGGTTTGAATGCAGTTTTATGTGTCTTAGGACACTGAGCTATGGTTTTTATTCTTTAAAACATTCCTCAGTTGTGCTTTTAAGCTCTTCCATTGCCTTCTTTTTTGAACACCAGGAGGTTGAGCATGTTGCCCTGTGGTCAGGGTGCAGATTACACAGGGGTTCGGGCAGTGTTCATTTTTAAAGGGGTTTTATTGTTAATAAAAAGGACAAATTTTGTCTTTTGATTAAAATATCTAGTCCTTTCTTTCTTTCTTTCTTACTGGTGCTTGCTAGGTGGAGGAACGTTTTCATAGTTCCTGTAACTATTGGTGAAAGTACCCACTTTTTGGCTAGTTTGCACCAGTTACTGGGAACTTTTTTTGTTATAGGAATGCAGTGTTTTCCACAGGATTTTGTGGGTGGTCCATCTAGGGGGGTCAAATAAATGCTGTCTTGGTGAGCATAAGAGCCTTCTTTCAAAAACATAAAAAAAAAATCTTACTGACCCTAATCTAACTTTTGAATGGTAGTGTATATATTACAAAATAGTTAGTGTTTTTTTTAAGGTCTTAAAGTCCCCCTGTGGTGAAAATCAAGTATGTAATGTTGTTTACATGTCTATGTGGTGTTTTTATTATGCTTTAAGACAAACCATGTGCAAATTCATGAGTCAAACCCATTGCTGAGTGTTTTCTCCTTAAAACTGCAGTGAAACAAAATTATAACTGCAGTGAAACAAAAACAGTCTCAAACACTCGGTTTGAAATCGCTGGTGTTTCTGATGTCACAAACTACCTTGTAACCAATCAGGTCAACTTGCGGACGGGGCTTTAGCATATCATCAACAGCGAACTAGCAGGGGAGTCTTGAGATAATTTTCTGTTCATATGTAAAATCTGTTAGATTTAGCAATATAGCGGGTGTATGATGTATATGTGTATGAACTATATACCTTTCTCCACTGACGTTTTGAGAAAAAACGTTTTGTTCAAAGCGTTTCTGATGATTGTTTGTGTAACATTAGCAACACATTATTAGCTGTTTGATAACATAGTCAAGCCAAAGGCTAATCATATTTACCGTTATGTGTCCGACTTTGTACTTTGTGATACCATTGTGCAGCGTTTACCTCAGTAATTTGACAGAGTGAATCTCTAAGCTGGTGTGAGTGAGTGGAGGCGGGGCTAATTAGCATATTCTACGCGTATACTAAATGTGTGTATAGTTAAATTCAAGCTATTTTAAGGGATACAATTATTGACTACAGGGTGACTTTAAACATTGTTGACGGTCATGTTGTGCAATACAGACGTCAACAGAACCCCCCATCAGCACCACCGAAAGTCATCCTGTAATTGTGTGTCTGTGATCCCTCTGAGTGTTTTTTTTCATACAGACTAAAGACTCTTTTGGCATCCCAAAAAAATCACCCTCCATCAAGGCCTGGGCAAAGGCATAGTTTAGCGGCCCAGAGCCCCTCAGAGAGATGCCATGCTGGGTTAGAAGCTCAGCAAGAGTCTCTCCAGCAGCTCGGCCACAAGAAGCAGTCTGGACTCAGACAGCAGAAAGTGACAGAGTTGTAGAATAGCACAGATGGTTCTGCCTGCACTGCTGAACAGATCTGGATTTGGACGACAGAGAGTGACAGTGACTGTGGCGGGCTTGTTTGGGCTGTTGAGTTCAGTAGATAAATCCGTGTCTGGTACGATTGGCTCGTGTGGTAAGCACATTTGGATTCTTTGGTTTCTTGCGGTGGGTGGATATGTCAAGTACGCCTTCATAGTTATCTTCTTGTGAATTGTGGAGGTGAAGTGTTTTGGAGCTTGATGAATGATTTTGTGACATCTGCTGGCACTCCTCCTCTCTCCTCCCTCGCCTTAGTATTCTCTCCTTCCTCGTCTCTTTCCTGTCTCCCTGCCCGTTCTTCTTATTCTTTTTTTCTCTCTCCAGCTCCCTCTCCATCCTCCCTCTCTCAGTGTCTGACCTCTGCACATCTATCTCTTGCCCGGAGTCCACTGGTTCCTCCCACTCATCATTCGTCTCCCTTTCTTTATTCATCACTTCATCCACCACCTCAATCTTTGTGTCTGCCCTCTCATTCTCTCTCATTTCTAGCTGGTCAGAGCCCCTACAGCTCATCTTCTGTCTCAGCCCCTTTCTCCTCTCACACACTTTCTTTTCTGTCCTTTTACCTCCTTCATATATTTACCTGCACCTCTTTCTGCAGTCTTCATTTCTTTCACTTTTTCTGTCAATATAACATGCGGAAGCTCAAACGTGATGCGTAACACGAGAATGAACCTCATTGGTTCTTGCTGAAGCTCAAACATGATGCGTAATACGAGAATGAACCTCATTGGTTCTTGTGGAAGCTCAAACGTGATGCATAACGCGAGAATGAACCTCATTGGTTCTTGCGGAAGCTCAAACGTGATGCGTAACACGAGAATGAACCTCATTGGTTCTTGCTGAAGCTCAAACATGATGCGTAACACGAGAATGAACCTCATTGGTTATTGCGGAAGCTCAAATGTGATGCGTAACACGAGAATGAACCTCATTGGTTCTTGTGGAAGCTCAAACGTGATGCGTAACACGAGAATGAACCTCATTGGTTATTGCGGAAGCTCAAATGTGATGCGTAACACGAGAATGAACCTCATTGGTTCTTGCGGAAGCTCAAATGTGATGCATAACGCGAGAATGAACCTCATTGGTTCTTGCGGAAGCTCAAACGTGATGCGTAACACGAGAATGAACCTCATTGGTTCTTGCTGAAGCTCAAACATGATGCGTAACACGAGAATGAACCTCATTGGTTATTGCGGAAGCTCAAATGTGATGCGTAACACGAGAATGAACCTCATTGGTTCTTGTGGAAGCTCAAACGTGATGCGTAACACGAGAATGAACCTCATTGGTTCTTGTGGAAGCTCAAACGTGATGCGTAACACGAGAATAAACCTCATTAGTTCTTGCAATGCTTGAGCTTCCGTTTACTACAACTGATGTGTGAGTTGATGAATGTTTATATGTGATTAAAAGCCTAAATTCAATCTGTTCATCATATGATACTGTACGATTGAGTCTCTACAGAAAATTTGGACTAAACCGCTCAATCCATATTGATTAGTTTTACGATCTCTTTATGAACTTTTTAATAGTGTTGGGTCCGAGTCCACCTTTGTCGAGTCCGAGTCAAGTCTAAGTCCTTGACAATCGAGTCCGAGTCCAAGTCCGAGTCCAAAGAGGGCCGAGTCGGACTTGAGTCCGAGTCCTTAACATCTGAGTCCGAGTCGAGTCCAGCCGAGTCCACAAAGATTTAAATGATTTGAAATTGACCTTTCACAAAGACCCGCCCCTCTTAGTTACTGTTGCTACGTCCGACAAGCCGTTCCACTCTCACTCCAAATGTTCTCACACAGTGAAAAATATATTGCGGAGCAAAGAGGACACTGAATATGCGCCAACATACAAGACAGAGCAGCCTACTTTTGGTATGAAATAAAGTCTCATCTTTTACATTTTTATAATTATTATGAAATTCAAACAATAATCCTGTTTTGTGTTGCTTTAATGTGTAGGCCTCAGTTCAAGCAGCACATGAACTGATAATCTCTTATAGCACAAATTAAACATGAATGAAAATCAGAACTGCAAAAAGATATCAATACACACCATTTTTCAAGTTCAAGTCCACTGACTTTAATCTACTAACTGATTTGGTTTGTTTGTCGGACAAAAATGGCGGTATCTGCATTATGATTGGTCAGATCGCCTGTCAATCAAATTCCGGCGAAAGGTCTCAACACTGAGCTCTTAAATTAATATTTTAAACCTTACAAAATGATTGCAATGTATAGTCAAAGTCATACGTTTACCTATTGTACATCTTTCAGAATCTGCAAGGTAATGCTCAAGAATGCAACACGATGCATTAAGAGCCAGGGGGAAACTTTTGAGCAAATAGTGATGTTTAAAGTTTTCTTATTTTGTTTTACATGCTAATATCTTTTTTAGCCTCTGAAGGGCAGGACTAAATTAATATAAATTTTCAACAAAATAAGAACAATTTACATCCAGTTTCATCCTTAATGGACTTCTTGAGCATCACTAAGTGTTTGCAGGGTTTGTAATAGTCGTGTATGAGTCCCTCAGTTGTCACCAGTGCGAAAAGATGGATCTCACAATCACAGTCACTGCTAGTAAGGAGTCAAATATGCAGAAGATGCTGGAAAAGCAAATAATGTGCAGGAGCTGGAGGATTTTTCCTCATGAACAACCATTACAAAAAAAAAAAAAAAAAAAAAAAAAAAAATACAGTTGTGGATACAAACACAAAATACAAGATAAATTACTTGATTGTAATATTGTGTGTCAGGTAATGATATTTACAATCAAGTAATTTGTCTTGTATTTTGTGTTTGTATTTTGTCTTGTGGACTAGGCTATTAAACATCTGTTATGTGAAAAAGCTTTTTCAGTGCAGTACTAAATAGAAACAATGTTTTTATGATCCTACTTATTAATAAATAAATAAAAATTCCATTTTGGAGATTTTGAAAGGTGTATGTAAACTTATGACTAAAGTGTAAATGTAACAAAAATCATTAAATTATTAGACACCAAAATGTTGCTATGGTTATCACTTTCTCATGTTGCTATGGTTACTATGTCAATCATCGCAATTTCAAGACTCACAGGACTAAAATTTAGCGGATTCACTCCCACATTTAAATGCATTTATCACTCTTTATAATTTACAGTGTGAACGTAACCACTGGTCCTCTAGAAGCATGAAAAACAAAACTATTATTTAGATTGTCGATAGCGCTCCCTTTAAGCCATCACTTACCGCGTTCTGCACTCTCCCTAAAACTCTCGTCATAAACACTGAAGTGTCCACACTGCACAGTGAATCTCTCATTTATATCGCGTCAAGACTTTGTTTATGAGGGGATTTGCGAAAGGATAAAGCTTGTGCTGATTCTGAACATACATTTTAAGCGAATTCTCCGCATGTTGACTCTAAAATGCCTCTGATTTGCCACTGTGTTCATGCGCTTAATATACATGTCTGTGATTGGCTAATGCTCAACGCGGAAACAACACAAGTAGTTTGGTTTCGTTTTTGATTAATATTGTGTCCTCTAGTGCCCGGACTCGACTGGACTCGGACATTTTTCCGAGTCTAAAATGTCCGAGTCCGTGTCAAGTCCGAGTACAAATTCATCCGAGTGCATGACAAGTCCGAGTTCATTTAAAATTGGACTCGAGTCCGGACTCGAGTCCGAGTCCGAATTCGAGTACCCCAACTCTACTTTTTAAAGCGTTAAAGTGTTTTTTTTAAAGCGTAGCTGTCAATGGGAGGACAGGAAGCTCTCAGATTTAATCAAAAAGAGGATGATGAACGAAAGTTTTTCAGGTTTGGAACGACATGAGGGTGATTAATTAATGACAGAATTTTCATATTTGGGTGAACTATCCTTTTAAATTAAACATATTTCATTAATATCTTAAGTGCATAAGTTAAAGTTTTCTAAAATTACATTTTATATATATAAAACAAATTCTCTCTCAAATTCTTTTCTGACCCCCTTGCACTTCTTTGTGGCCCCCAAGGGTCCCCAGGGCCCATTTTGAAAACCCCTGCTGCAGGGTCACTGTCCCAGGGTAATGCTGCAGGCGGATGTCTAAACACTGTCTAAACCACAAGGTTGGCACTATCCTCATGGTAGACAGCAGATGTCAAGACAAATGTGTCAAGAGGAGTCCAGTGGCAGAAAAGGAATTTAGAAAAGTAGAGGTTAAAAGAGACAGAGAGTGTAGAAAAAAGGTACAACAAAATTGACAGTTTTTGAACTAGACAGGTCAATTGGGGCACAACTCTGCCCAGGGAGCACAGAGAATAAAACGCTCTGTAGTGAGGAACGGCGTTTTGTTAAATGCTTGTAATGCCGGGTGAGAAATATAAGCGCCCACATGCCATGTCCGTGCACTCAGCCCTGCTCGGAAGAACAAGATTTTGACATTAAAATGAGCGTTAAGGATGCCCAAGAGAGACCTAGAAGCTTGCTTTAAAAGAAACCCACCGACAGCCCAGACATGACTCCCTTTTTTGAACTTGCTGTGTTCACATACAGTAAGTGATGCCCCAGTGTGCGGAAAGAGGCCGAAAAGTCATGACATGAATAGAGCTGTATTACTTCTCTGACAAGCTCTCCTGCTGCTCCCTCACTCTCCACATTATTCAGCTCTCTGTCTTTCTCTGCTCTTTCATGCTCTTGTCTGGCTTTTTCTTTATTCTGCCACACACACACACACACACACACACACACACACACACACACACACACACACACACACACACACACTCTCTCTCTCTCTTGTAGTATCTGAGGAAATATCACCGTAGGTCAGAGACACTTGATTCCTCTACTTTTATATGGGCAGTGACAGAAGAGGCGCTCTGAGTGTTGCTTCCCTCTCCCTCTCCGATCGGGTTGAAAGTGACCAAACACAGCCTCCATCTCGAGGCGTAAATAGCGTTTTCCACTTTTTATCTATCATCTCGCCTCAGAGCCTCAGCCTCTAACATGGCCGCCAAACGCTCTGTCGCTCTGAAGTCGCTCTAGGCTTCGGCGTGGACGTCTTCGGTCTCAGGAGGAGCTGCTATTATCCTGATTTCCAATCCGTGCGCTTGCGTATGCACTAATGTAGCCGTGCTGCGTGGTTACGGGGCGCCCGGCTCGGGGCAGGATGACCCAAATTGGACTGACGTGCAGCTGGAGAGGTGAGTGGTTGTGAGGGAGGTGGAATAGGGTTGAGTGCTGGAGAGAGAAAGAGACGGGAAAAGGGCAGAGTGGATGAGCCGGATAAAAATATCCGCTCTGGTGGTGAGGCAGCGAGGCCAGAGCTCAGGAGCGGTTAGTGCCAGGCGATAGCGGCTAACAAGAGATTGAGTCTGGACTCCATAACGAGCACGAGGGGTCGAGGGGTCACCGTCTGCCTGATGCCTGGCAAACACACATAGCCAGACACACTGACCTTAAGAGTCCGACGCAGGGATACACAGAAAACACTCACACACACACACACACACACACACACTTACCGTGCCAAGGCCCGTGGATGCCAGTGTGGCCGTAATTGGATTGCACAGTTCTGTGTGTGTGCCAGAGAGACAGAGGGAGTCAAGCTAACACACACACACTCATTGATGAAGTGGATGTGGTGTGTATGCCAGGACTTGGGAAAAGCCTGTTGTGTTTAGACAAGTGTTTTAGAGTGGAGTGTAAAATGCTAATTCAGAATCTCATACAAATATTGACATATCCTTTTTATTATGTATAAAACTCTATAGTATATTGAAGTCGTATGGTCTTCCTGTAAAGACATTTAGTCATGCTTGCCAATAGCAAATTAATTTCTATCATTATTTGTCATAAATAATTCTTGGCAGCAATGAAAATGTATTCTATTAATTCCATTAATGATTCTTTTAGTGCTTCTTAGGAAGGGATATTTGGAAATAAAGAGAGACAGTTCTTTTTATACGATCATCATGAGTCAATTGATGAGATTATTTCAGATGTCACAAACAAAAAATGTATTGTTTTATTTTAAAATACTTTTAATTTATGCCACTTTTGTGCCTCATTACAGTCTAATAATTGGCCTTAACTCTTGCCTTATATTAAATAAAAAGAAATTCATATTCATTCATTAATTTAATTGAATTCATTATTTTTTATAAAATGATATGGTGTCATTGAATCAATCTATAATTCACCCCAAAATGAAAATTCTGTCAATTACTCATCCTCATGTCATCCCAAACCCATTAAAACATTTCATCTTTGAAACACAAATTAAGATATTTTGAATGAAACCTCCATTGAAAGGCCATTAAACCAAAACTTGACACTTTAGATTCATATGGATATCTTTATGAACTTTTTAGTGGTTTACCAAATCTTCTGAAGAGACATGATCGCTTTTTCAGATGACAAACTGATTTGATTTAGGCTTTTATTCATACATACATCGAGCACATCAAAATAAACATCTCTCAGATTTCATTTGAATATCTTAATTTGTGTTTTGAAGATGAACGAAAGCTTTATGGGTTTGAAACGACATGAGGGTGAGTACAGTAATTCAGAATTTTTATTTTTTAGGTTGAACTATCCCTTCAAGTCTCTGTTTGCAGAATACCACAGAAATCAATATTTTAGTCCTGCAAAATTGTGGGTTTTCTCTTATTACAGCTATTTCTGTTAGCAGACTTACCCTGGCATTATGCCTCTTTTATCTAAAGTGGGAGGCTCCCCCTAGGGGAGGGATTTTGCAACTGCTTCGACTGATTCATAAGTGTTTTTTGATTCACTCTACAACCGGCTCATAAGAGTCATTCATTTGGAAATTGGCTTGCACTGCACTGTTGATTTTAGTGGAGGCCCAGTGGTTCCCCTGAGTAGTAGCGCAGAAAATATTGATGAATTGAGTGTTTAGTGTTTTATACGGAAAATTTGTAAAAAAATCAGTTGCTCCAAATTATAATTTTTTTAACCAATTTGGAACAAGAATCTGTTCTTGTTTTCCCAACCATTTGTAATGTAATATATTAATTTAATGTGTTAACACAGCTGTTTTGAACCAGCAGGTTTGTATTTGACAATTTTTTTGTGATTTTCCCAGGAAGCTGATAAACATTGTGACGTTCTTTGTGGCAGAATGTGATGTAAAGGATAAACAAAAAATAGAGTATTGAGCGTGTAGGGGAAGAAAGTGAGGAGGAGAGAGATAGAGAATGTAAATTAGACAAAAGATAGTGATAAAGAACTCTGCCACTGAATAATGCCCAATACAGTACGTATTCTGAAACTGACTGTCTTGATGCTGCGAGGCTGAATAAAACAGTTTTTGAAGGCTCAGTGTGCCACTGGTGAAGCCATCTCTACCCCTCAGGTTCCCATAAACCATCATGTTGTATAGAAAATACAACATGGAGCTGACTCCAGGGCTGATTCTTCTTGTGCGTTATTCATGAGCTGTATGTTTTTATAGTTGTGTTTATTGATGTAGGTGCTTGAATTATGCTACGGCATAATGCTGCAGTTTGCAAAAAAAAAACGATGGAGAGTAAGGATGGGCTGCAACAGACAGGAAGAGAGAGTGAAAAGAGAAGAAAATAGAGACGCTCCATTTCCACCCAATGAGCAGCATTAGAGCTGAACCATGTTTACACAGCCCTCCTCCTCGCTCCATCTCTCTCTCTCTCTTTTTCCTCCATCTGCCCATCACATTTACTGCATTAGTTGGGAGTCTGTGTGCCACATTACTACATGTTATTTATTAGCCTCCTTTCATCTGTTTCCAGTGCAGAAACTACTGTACTCATCTGCAGAGCCATCACTCAATCCCACTGCCTGCTGGGCACGTCTCCTCTCCGTAAACGTGTCATTAATTCATTTGGGGGCTCACTGCACTCAGGGAGGGTTTACCTGTTCCTCCTCCAGGGCATCCTTTGAGCTGTGTTGGATTTTGTAGGAGTGAGGCCAAGCTTCACTAGCTTCAAATGACTCAAAGCTAAGCTGTGTGTCATCTTGGAGATCTGGACTCAGTTAATATGCGAAATGAGCATTTTTTCGACCGTTGGACCCAGGGAGGGTTTCTTGAATGAACCCTTGCACAACGACGGCCCGTGCATATTATTTAAATGCTGATTGTTTTTAAAAATGAAGTGACCTCAGCATATTCGCACATCCCGAGAGGTGCCGCCATCCCAAGGAGAAAGAGTGAGACAGAGAGAGACAAGGAAAGAGGCATGCTATTTATAGATGCTGTCACAATGCAGGCTGGGAGATGCCTGCTAATGCTGCATGTGACTGTAATTGCCGGAGACAGGACTGTCGTAGTAACACGCGGTGCCATGTCACCGCAGAGGCAACAAGCTGCTTCAGGTCAAGGCTATGCGGCCCAGGAGCGGATCTGCATCTATAGTGCCGGAAAACATCAAAGTTACATCAGGAAAGCTGGGGAGATGTAAGGAAAAACCCTTTGAGACACACAGAGAATTAATTAAAGGGAAGTAAATGTGCCCGATGCAGTGTCAGCCTGTATAGCAAGGACATACAGCCGTGAGAGAGGGCGAGAAAGCCTCAAGAGACAGAGAGGAAATACTGTCACTCTCTGGAACATAAATACATGCTTAGATACAAGCCTGGACATTCGGATCAGAGCGGGAAAAAGACAGGGAGCGAGTAAGAGCAGGCGAGAGAGGAATTAAACAAGCGGCGGATGGTCAGATGAGGAATGAGGATGCCATAGAGGTGGCTGAGCTGTCGACAGGATCAGGCAGTGATGAAGTGATGGAGGAAAGAGGTAGGAGAAGGAGAATAATGGATGAGGACAATAGAAGTGCATTAGTGGAGGTGTGTGCCGAGACTGTTGAGAGAGAGAGAGAGAGAGAGAGAGAGAGAACCGCATAGGGTCGAACCGTGTTAGTGAGGTGACAGCCTCCCACACCTCTCCCTCATTATCAACCTCTCCGTCCATCTTTCTCTCGTTTTCCACCTCCCCTTTAACTACCTCTGTGCCAGCACCAGGGCTGTGTGCTCATTCAGAATTGAATTGAGAATACATTTTAATTGCTGAATTGGAATTGAAGTAGTGAACGGGATGCAAAGATACTTCAAAGTCCCTTTCGGAGAAAAGTCAGTTCATTCGGTGGCCATATTTGGAACGCCTCGGGGCAGCTATTTCAGGCATGTAAAACCAACTCCTGTCTACAGTGCTTGAATGGGGAAATAGCAAAATCTCAAAAACTCGTGCCAAACTCACATTTAAATAACATAATTCAAATAAGCAATAAAACCTTGACACAAACTGTCCCATAAATGTAGCTTCTTATGCTCAAATAGCATAAAAAAGCACATATTTCAAGTTGGTCCATTGGAATGGGGAAAAAGAACAGATGGTTTCAAGACGTTGTTTTTTAAAAGACACAATACGTGAGCACGTCTAATGCCTGCTACAGACTGTTCGATTTCTGCAATCCTATAAGATCATTATAGGTCACACTGTACGACATGGATCTAATAAACTTGGGTACGACATGTATGTAGACTGTATGATGATGATGACACCTATTGAATTGTAGGCTACGACGCAAGTCAGTATAGAAGAATAAAACGTCATCATCAGCATGCTCTAGTGGTAAACAAATAGAGCAAGATGAATCGCACTTTGGCAATTGTGGTTTTTATGTGCGTTGAAAAAGAGGAGGAACTGAAAGGGGAGAATATGGACACGGCCATGCCTAGGGAAAAGAGGCCAACTTAGCATGCAATTTTTGCAAATGGAGCTTGAGGTAAATAGTTTTGAGTTTTAGCACGTCGCATTGATCAATACGCCATTTCATGTTGCAATTTTATTGGCTAGTCAGTATGTAGGTCGTAGCAGCAAACGCACGGTGAGACGATCATGCTAAATTACTGACACTGTCAGAAAATTATCGTAGGCTATCTTTGGTCGCAAGACCTTGACAACGGCCGTCTTTGAACCTCTCTCCCTGTTCGACGTAGAACCACCGTTTAGGAGCCACGATTGGTCATCTTTCGTCTGGGACAGCCCAAAATCGTACAATGTGTACCAGGCATAAGACATCCGTCTAGTGCATGTTTACATAGAAAAAGAAATTTGAAAAGTAACACAGTGGAATATAAAAACGGGTTGTGTGTGAATGGCCCCTTTTCCCAGAATGTACAAATGTGTTGATTTTATTAGAATTGATTTACAATTGATTAAATTGTAATTGTACAATTGAATTAAATTACAATTACAACTGATTCATTGATTTGGAACCAATTCTTTAATTCTGAATTTAGTGCAAACCTAACTAGCACACCAACCCAGCCATTGCCATGCCTTGAGCTCACATCATTTTTGCAGCAAGATAGAGTATGCATGCGCTCTGCTTTAATTACAATAGTCATTTAGGCGAGAGTGCTTAATCATTCAGTTAAAGCACTTGCCATTCGGTCTCAGCTTTCACAAACAAGTTGGGTGTCTCTCAATCTTCCCACAGCAGTTCACTTATTATCTCCTCTTCCTCATTCCACCATCTCTCTCGCACTCTCTCTCTCTCCCAATGCAGGTAACAGTCGTTTATCCAGGGTCTCATCCAGGGGGAATATAAACTACCTGTCAGCGAGCATCTTTCTGCCAAATTCATATCTGAAAGGAAAACAAAAGCAGGCCGAGGTCAGAGAGATCTTTTTTAAATTATTCATAAGCAGCTCTCCCTCTGCCACCGTCTTCAGCTCCTGTCGCATGCTTTGTACCGCCCGCACTGCCAACAAGGGCATCTGTCATGCCTTTAAAATAAAGGGGAGGCAATGAAGAGGGGAAACAACCAGATTTTTGAAACATTATTGATTTACAGTGACACTCTTTATGTTTTACTTTCATTTGTCCTTTCTACCTGTCTGAAGAGGACCGCTGTGTATTTTTCTTTTTATTTCCACCATTGGGAGTCAAAAAAGGCCATGAATGTTTAATTTTTCAAGGTCTCTATTGGCCCATATTTGTGCTTTTATTTATAGTATGCATAATTGATTCACATCATCTTAGTAATTTGGAGCATGGCTTTTGGGGTCTAGTGTTCACCTGCCTTCTGAATCTGATCATTTTCATAGACTGTAAAAAATATGGACGTAGTGTCCGTGACGTCACCCGTAGGTTTCTGAAGAGCATATTTGAAGCCCAAAGTGGGCGGAGCCGGCCGTCGTCATCTTGATAGTGCGTCACTCCCTGATAAACGAAAATGGGCAAAGAGGCGGGATTAGTTGAGGTGACGTTAACAGACAGCAGACAGCAGCTAGTTGTGACATCGCAGCAATCCACCTGTCAGTCAAGTGGCCACGCCCTTAATTATGCAGAACTTTAAGGCTTACTATAATTTAAATGGATGAGTTATAAAAAAAATGAACCCCCTCACAGTGGTCATGAAGGGCAAAATTAGCTATTGACCAAAACCACTTTTTGCACCAGGCTGTAAACATTTCTTTTTCTGCTGTAAAGTTGTGCATTTTAACATAGGGGGTCTATGGGATTGACTCTCTTTTGGAGCCTGTCTCTAGCGGCCAGTCGATGAATTGCAATTTAAGCCACTTCCGTGTTTAGTTTTAAGAGAGAGACAGGAAGGTTGCCGCTTGTTTAGAATAAAAATACATTAAATTCTCTGTTTCTTGCACTCTTTTTTCCCCATATTTCTCTCTTTTTTCCTTCTTTACTCTCACTTAGAAGCAGTTAGCCACATTGGGCTTGATAGACGCGTGGAACGAGACCTCAGCTGATTTCTCCACTGCATCAAGCATGGGACTGGGGAAGCTCCACTTGGGAGCCGTGCTGCACTGGACGTCCCTTGAACTGGCCCCTGAATCTGGCAGCATCGACGGTATGCATGAGGATGAGGACGTGGAGAAGCCAAAAACCTTCTACGCGGATCATTCCTTCATTATACTAGTCAGGGACAACAGCACTGGTGCATTGCTCATGATAGGTGCTCTGGACCACACTGACAGCCCTGCAATTCACGACGAGCTGTAGAGCCAAAATACTTCACCTTCTGCCACTGACAGTCCGCTGAAGAGCCAAAATGGCTGACCTACAGGTATTGACAATAAACTGACCCACTTATCCACTGCAAATCCACTGTCTTTCATCTGTTGTTCTTGTGTTATGTGCTGACGCGTTACATTTGACTTGTTTTACAGATATGAAAGAGCTTAGAATAGGGTGTAATTAAACTGATGTGTAGGAGAGCACAGAATCTGCGCCCACAGAATTATACCTTGGGTTTCTATAGAATTTGAAATTCTTTTATACAAGTTCTAGGTATCTCTTCAACTTGTAGTTTTGTTTATTAAATATTTGGGCTTATTTGAGAAAGCTTTCAGCTGTCATTATGAGTGAAGTAGTCACAAATCTGTTAAAAGAGGGGCAAGATATTTTAAATTGATCAAAATCTGGATTTTAATTGTGCATGTGGATTTCTGTATATTTTTTTAACCCTGGCTTTCATCTAGCATTCCCTTATACTTTAATTGTATAATACTGTTGAATATATACTTTTAATCAGATCTGTAGATAACGAATCTATACTTTTAATTATTAGTAATTGCCCAAAATAGTTTTTATCTATGTTTTAGTTTTTACATTTTTGCATACATTTGTTTTAATCTGATATATCTTTTGTTTATCAGTTATCAGCTATAATATTAAAATAATTATCTGCTTATCAGCATCGGTCAAAATACCGCGCATCCCTAGTTTGCAGCTTGGTATATGAAAACAAACGGTGCAATTGCACAAACTGAATGTTTAAAAAATGCATTGCTTATTACGCAGTTTTTTTTTTTTACATGTAGTCAAGGAATTATTCAAGCTATTAAACAACAAAAAGACAGATTTGATTGTGAAACATCAACTATAAACAAATTATCTTCTAGCCTATTTTGTGTGTGTTCCTCAACAATGATGTTTGATTTCGGTTTTGGTCAAATTGAATGGAATTAAATTGAATTTAAAGTACCCCTATTATGCTATTTTAAAGTTTCCTAATGCTGTTTTGGAGTCTCCTACAACAGGTTTACATGCATCAAAGGTCAAAAAACTGTTTCATTTACTCATAATATACATTTGCACATCACCACATTTCTCTCTAAATCCCTCCTTTCCGCTAGCTACTCTGCTCTGATTGGCCAGACAGCTCAGTCTGTTGTGATTGGTCTACCACGTACAGCGCGAAAGGACATTTTTTGGTCAGAAACAAAACGCCCATTGCCAAAACAACGTCAGCTCTGCTTGTCCTGAGGCTTCCTACACCGTAAACTAAACACATTAACGAACAATGACGTCGATTTTACCATATCAATCCGAGCGCGAGTCCGATGATGAAACACTGGAAGAACTAGTAATTCAACCCGAACCTCTATCGCAAGGACGACTCGAGCAGGACGTTTCTCAGTGATACACTACTCAGTTTGAGGTACATTATGAGATGTTGCAACTGTAATTCCTCACCATCAGCATTAACAAGTGCATGTCCATCAGCAAACTGATTATTTTACTTCTACTAATTTATTTACAGAGTGTTTTTCTAATATATTGCGGTGAACATGTGGAAACTGTATCAATAACAGTGCATGTGTGCAATGTTAGCCGAGCTCTAACGTGAATAACTGATGTAACATAAACGTTGGTAAAACAAATCTTGCTCCATGCTTAATCTTTCCTCAAAGTAGTGGGAACGACAGACAATCTGCATTAATAGACAGAGTTTTAGGTAATAGTGGCCCACAGCTGATCAGCAGAAGTATTTCAGTAAGACAGTAATAATGTGAGTTAGCCAGTTAGCAGGAGATCCATTATTAAAACTCAAAACTAAGTATTTTGAACACCATCTTTCAAGAGCAAGCGGTTTGCGAATCCTGCATTGAACTCCGAGATTTGAGAAGCAGTCGTCAGTAAAATAAAGGGAACGCAGCAAAAGTTTAGGATTATACTGCTGTGGTATTGTGGTAAAGATGAATTTTAACCACTGATTCTTCACATGCTTGTCCATGGGCAGTGAAAAAAAAGGGCAGTCTTTACCTTCACATTGTAGAGCACAGCGTCTTCTCGACATGATACTATCCAGTATCCACAGGAATCAGCTGTAGTGTTTGAGGTTCAAGTTTTCCCTGGTGTCTGCGCGCGCAATAAGTGGGCGGGCAATATGCTAACGTTTCATCTTTACGTCACAATGAAACGGCTTATGACTCGTTTGAAAAACGATTAATTTCATTGACAGAGTTGACTCTTACTTTTGAAAGACAGTAACTTTATATACGGTGCACTTTCAGATTTAAAACTTTGCAGGGTGTTTTCATTCACTACATGAAAGGTCATTTTCAAAAATCCATATTTGCGTCGCTTCACTGCCATTCACAAATCCTCTCCTGTGGCCTCATGGGATAGTAAAGTGTCCATCCTATGCACACTTCAGAATCTCGCCAGTAGTAGTAGGTCATCCAGGTACTTTTTGAGTATTGTGAATGAGAACATACTTCTTTTTTTCGCCTACTATATAGTAGGGAAGTATGCGCTTTCGGATGCAGTCTGTTTTTTTTCTGCAGTGTCACACTTGTTAGCCCTACCCAGTAAAATCTCACTGGCCCAAAATCCTGTTTGCAGATTCTATGTGGGCATAATGATGTAGTTAAATTTAAAATACCCTTTTTGAAGTGTCAGTTTGTGCACTTGTACAGTGCATGCGTTCCTGTGTCTGCGAGCCATTCACAGCAGAGACACTGACTGACAGCAACAATCACAGTGATAGACATGCACTGCGATGAGATCGTCAGTGGGAAGCTCTGGAGCCAGTGTGGTGGGTGTCAACTACACTCATATCGACACACTGACACAACTCATTCCCCACTGTAACTGTAAGGAAACCCACCATGGTGACAGCCGAGTGAACACATGCTGATGCTGAGATACTGGAAAAGACACACCACAGACTCTTACACTGCAACGCAAAATGACTCCGACCACGGTAAACATGTAAACTCTTCTATGTCTAATAGAGTGTTTTTAAGTTAAAAAAAAAAATCTACTAAATTTAGATTTTATATAGGGCTGGGCAATATGACCAACAGCTTATTTCAAGATACAAATATATATCACTAGATAGATACAGTAGTTATTGTGTTTTCACTTTATTTTGATGGACCATTTAACACATTATATTGGGGATAAGTAGCGTTGCACCTACAGTACGTCTACTACTGTAACTCTCAGAGTGTTAGTAGATTATTAGTAGACTGGTAGGGTTAGAATAAGTTGACACGTAGTTGCAAAGTTACTTATAGTCAGCAGAATGTCTGTTGGAGGAGCATCACAATAAAGAGATGAGGGTTTTAAAGGAATAGTTCACTTCAAAATGAAAATTCTGTCATCATTTACTCACCCTCTAGTTGTTTCAAACCTGTATGAATTTCTTACTTGTGCTGAACACAAAAGAAGATATTTTGAAGAATGTCAGTAACCAAACAATTGATGGACCCCATTGACTTCCATAGTATATATTTTTTTTTTTCCTACTATGGAAGGCAATGGGGTACATCAATTGTTTGGTTACCGACATTCTTCAAAATATCTTCCTTTGTGTTCAGCAGAAGGAAGAAATTACCATTATTAGTATAAAATACCATACCAATACTCAAAATACCATTATTTTTATTAGGCTATAAAAATAACTTTACTGTGCTACATGGATACATTTACATACTGTGATATACAGTAAATGATAGCAAAATCTCTTAACTAAAGACACTTTCTATAATCGCCACGAGGCTTTGAAACAAGAAGGTTGCTGTTTTCTCTGTCTCATCTCTTTCTTAATTTCTCCCAGTGTAGCTGACTCATCTTCCTGGACAAACTTACCCGAGCAGATCAGCAGATCAGGGACTCCAGAGGAGCACGGGCTAAGCTGGCAGCGCCACCCCTCGCCCCGGGATCACTCTCTCAGGGAGCCAGATCACTCACCCGGGCTGTTATTGATGGGATAGGCTTAATGCTAATGGCGCTAATGACTCGAGACTGCCGTCAACAACGCAGACGGATGATAAACCTTTTAATCTTTTAATGCCTGCCCCAATCAATGGAGGCCACGGCCGTACCACTTCGTGCCAGTTAAACGCTGAGACAAATCATGCCATAAATTAAGAATTTACATGTTGATTTTACAACACAGGACTTAGTATTTGTTGACTTTTTATTGCAACTGCTGTGGTAGACGGGAAAGCTGTGCATGACTGGGGAAAAATGTCTGTATTGTAAAGTAGTGCTTGTAATATGGCTTCGGGTTATAGTGCTGCATTCAATATACTGAGTGCACCCAAAAATTAAATAAATACATAAATAACCCAAGCAAGATAAAATGTAATATCTTAAGCCAATAAAGCTGTTTGCAAGGCGGGTTTACAAGGCTATAAGGCTTTTAATGTTTCAATGAGCGTATTAATCAGCTTCCATTTTACGCAGCGCTTTATTAATTTAAATTCTCCTGAGTGGAAACCTCTCAAAGAAACATAAAACGAAAACAGAAAAACTATGTTATAAAAATGGCCAAAGCACTGTATCCTTATCCAACCCCTGTCCAATAATTGCATGAGCTACTGGTCCACGGATATTAAAAGTAGCTGTGATATTGGAACCGTCAGGCCTTTTAAGCGTGGACGCTAATTAAGGGCCACTGGAAAAAGTGGGATGTTCGGATTTTTCATCCTCTCAGCCAATACCGCACATAAACACAAACCGTTCGTTTCGTCCCTCCGCAAATGAATTATTGAGAAATAAAAGAAATGGGTGGGAGGAAAAAGAATCCCCTTTTTGCCATTAATCTTAAAAAAAGAGTGTCCCTACACGGCCATGTTTTATTAAAAGCTTTGAGGGCAGTTTTATTTGATTACCTCAGAATGCTTCGCTTCCCCGCACTGGAAACACATTTTTAGAGGGCTATTATTTTTACAGACCGACTGTGTTTGTGGATAAAAGGGGGTTATGGAAGGGCATAGATGGATTATTTTAGATGGAAAAAAGTGTAAATGCATTGTACATTTGTCAACATAAGGAACATCAGATGTTTGTCCCTGTTGGTGATGAATGCATAATGTCGAAACGCGAGCTGCTACAAGGACCTCGCGTGCCCTGTGAACACTGAACGCAATATGTGACGATGCTTAAATAATGAGTTGCGTTCATAATCCTTCTGAAAACCACCAGAAGAATGTCATTATTCAATCGCAACTTCCAAAACTTTTAGAGGGACCCAGATGTTGTGTTCTGGCGATGACATAAGGCTCTCATAAACCCTCTTGACTTGTATAAGCGTGTGTGAGTGAAACAGAACACTGTGAGCACCACCATTGGTCTTTATATATCATGTGCATTTGTGAACATAAAGCATGATGTGCTGCTGTCAGGGACTCTAAGGCCCGAGGCTGTGCAACAAGAGCACATTATTTTTGCTCAAACTCGCATTAGCTTGGATGATTCGTGCTCACATCCTATTCAAGTCAAATTCATTAAATGGCGTTTCTCCCTGCTGAGACATACTCACCCATACTGTAGCCTATATGGTGATTTCATGTCCTCCTGGGAAGTTTGTATTGACGAGCTGGGAAGTCGAGGTTTACGTGTTTGTCGGAGCAAGATGGTGTACATTCTAAATTACTCAAAAATACAGCAAGGTTTTTAAACTCTTCTAGAAAATGACGAACAAAAAAAGTGCATAAGGTGTGTTTTGCTTTTTTTATGTTAAAGTCCCCCTGCAGTCACTAATTGTATCCTTTAAAACTCATCTTTGACCACCAAAATGACATATTTAAACTTAAAATATTAAGTTTATATATTTAAACCTTAAAATAGCTTGAATGTAACTCTACACTCTTGCCTCATTTAGTATATGCGGTTCTATGAATATGCAAATGAGCCCCGCCTCCACTCAGATATCCACTCGTTAACGATCACACATTGATCTGATTGGTTACAAGGTAGTTTGTGACGTCAGAAACACCAACGATTTCAAACCGCGTTTTTGGTTCACTGCAGTTTTAAGGAGGAAATACTCAGCAATGGTGTTGAATTTGCACATGGTTTGTCTTAAAGCATATTAAAAACACCACATAGACATATGAACAACACTTTTATATGTGGAGGGGGACTTTAATTAATTAATGAAGCCACTGTAAACTATTATATTGTTATGTTACAATGCTATTATATTTAGTGTAGGCAAATAGCTTGTTTTGATGACACGCCTCAAAGTCGTAAACTCGGGTCTTACAGAAATTCCCGAGCTTCCCACTCATATTTAGGATTTGTGGTTGTGTCCATGTGCGTTCAACTCGTAAATACGATCTTTCTGACATGACTTGAATGCATGATAGATTTTGAGGCCTGAATATCACCAGAAGTAAAAAAGCCAAATAAACAAACTACACCACAGTCTCATGACTTCAACGTCACCACCATTACTCTTCCGACAACTCTTCAGTCTTAATTTAAAAACATTTTCCCTGAAGGTTTGAGTTAATTTGCCTTCTAAACACAATGATGCTGTGAAACTGGACTAGTGAGTAGATGAGTTATCTATTCGGCTGATGACGTTTAATGTCCCTGACAAACTCTGTAGTCCCATTTAGCCACTTGTTAGCAACTGTTTTTTTTAAAGACAAGTAAAATCTTTAAAAAACACACACACAAAAGGGGTATTCCTAATGTATTTTATGTCACAGAACACATTCAAAAGCCCATTGACTTTAGAACGGTGGAACCGGGAGTTCTAAAACGCTGAATATATTCTTGGTTGTCCATAATAGCGACCACTAAGAACTGTTGCTTTTAAAGTCATATTCAAAACCTCCCTTATCTCCCATTTATTATTTCATATTTTTTCTCAAGAGGATTTTATTTTGCTTATTTATTTATTAATTAAGTTTGTGTGTGTGTGTGTGTGTGTGTGTGTGTGTGTGTGTGTGTGTGTGTGTGTGTGTGTGTGTGTGTGTGTGTGTGTGTGTGTGTGTGTGTGTGTGTGTGTGTGTGTGTGTGTGTGTGTGTGTGTGTGTGTGTGTGTGTGCATAAAAGGTGCATTAGCTCAATTTAATATACCGCAAAAGACAATCTGGAGAGCAATGCAAAGCATTACAGGAAGCATTTTAGGTCCCGATAGGGACATTTAGTTGAACTTGCACTTAGATTTTCAGAGGGGCTCTGTCAAGCCACATATCTCAGTAGAGGTGTGAAAGAGAAATGCAGGGAGTGTATGTCTATGTGTGTGTCTGTGTCTATAATCAAAATGTGAAATGCATTATGGGTGGAGGTGGACTGAGTGTGAGTGACGTTATCAGAGACTGAAAGTGCACCCTCTTCATCCAACGCGTTTAGAGGGTTTAATGTTTAATCTCCCATTTTTAAATAAAAGATTATAGACCTGAGCCATGAACTTCAACTCCCATTGCTGCCTTTTGTCAAAGTCCTGCTCCACACCATTTTGATGCAGAAAAAAGGGAATGGAAATGGCACCGGGGGATTTGTGTGCCATCTCAGCTGCTGTACTTACAGAGAGTGAATGGAGGATCACGGATCCCCAGGGTCAGATGCCTTGTGGGTCATTCCTGGGATTCGGTTATATTTCAGTCACTTAGACTTTTTAAAGTGGTGGTTCACCAAAATGAAATGTTTAAAGCTTTTTGCAATATGTTGGTATGTCCATTATAATGAATATAAATAATGTTTGGATTTGTATTTAGAAAATATTTAACAAAATGGGCACAGGTGCATCATTTTTGTAATATTGTAAGTATTAATTTGTGTTACTTTATTGTGAAAAAATATTTTTCTAAAAAATGAAGGATATTTTATTTAAAACAAAAAATAGACTATAAAGTTATGAACTCAACCCCGTCACGCCAACCATTCTCTGCCTATAATAATTTAGACTCCACCCATATGTGACATAATTTACCAGAAATGACATCATTCAGGTCTCTCAACAGTGGTGCAGAAGAAGGTAAGTAGTTTCATACTTTTTATTCATATTTTTGAGTCGTATTATGAGGATACTGTCAAGCTTAACTCCATCTCATAAAGTTATGAAAAAAAATTTAAAATTTAATTTTAACCCATAAGTATATGCAATGTACTTATTTCATCATTGCTGCCAGATATGGTCTACTCTCATACTCTACATGAGGCCATTTTGAGCAAAAAACCTCAACGCCGTCACACTCAACCCTGTGACACATGTGTGTATTTTTTATTGATGGTTGCAAACTTGTGCCAGGGTTGAGTTTTTCACTTCATTTAAGAATAATTTTAATTAAAACAAAATATAAAATAGACATTGTTTCAATAAACGTATACTTACCAAAATCATGACAACTCATTATTTTGTTTTAAATAGAATATTTGATGTTAATGTGTCCACTTAAACACTGACAAGCAAAAAATGGCCGCCACATCAGCAGCAGAAACACTGTGTTGTGTTGCTCCAGAGGGCACAATATGACAGAGAGACTAAATTAAAAACAGAAAATTGTCTCCTTTCAAACCTGTCTTCAACACCGCCACACTATTCTCAACCATGTCGCATTGATATTTTGGGGAAAAAATAGGGAAGACGAAATAGAGAAGAAGATTAAAAATGAAGGCATTTCATGCTGATTACCACCTGACATATTAAGGACTAACAAAAAAAAATTGTGGATTTAGTTAAACCTCTAAAAAAACAAAGAGACCACAGACACAATTTGTCTATTTTTAACTTCAGTCCCATGAAAATGATCACAAATGTTAGATTTGTTGAATTGTTATGAGGGCCACATGAGCAGTAGATGCTTGTTTTATAACAAGGTTTGCTTAAAATCCTGTTTAAACCAATTCCATTTAGTCCGTTACGTGGTTGAGAATAAAAGGTGTTTAAATCTGAAGAAAAAAACCCTGAAAATAAAAAAAGGTCTTTAATGCTTTAAGTGGGAAAATATGATTTGTTGGAGGTTTGATATGTGCCTAATGATGTGGGGTATTTAGTAATTTAATAATCATTTATTTGAATTCATTTTTAAAAACCAAGTTGAAATATTACCGAATCCCAGGAGTGACCCTTATACAAATCCTACAGCTTATCCATTTGCACTCAGAGCCATTTTAAGAGTGGTAAGAGAAGTGATAAAAATGACAAACAAATGTTAACATATATGGGTTTTAAAAGATTTGTGGGGCAGTGCTTGAACTTTGATAAATCCACCAAGGCTGTCGTGGGGTTTATTCATGTCACTGCATTCAACCATTGATGAGTTCAAAGCGTATGCTGAGTTTTATTAAATAGACCTTAAAAAGGCCCTTTTATCTTTCTCTAAGTAAACAGTAGCTTCGATGAGCATGTCTTTTCTCACCCATATGTTTCAGTGGTTTAATGCATCCTTGAGCTGTTTTGCATTCAGTAAGGCAACAGTGTGTCGGCGCTCCAGAAAGAAGATAATCATTTCTCTCTTGAGACAAGGCCATGTGTGCCATTGGAGTATTACGAGCAAACATAATATATAAGCATAATCCCGTTCCAGTAGGGTTTTATTTAACACATATTGTCTATTAATTTTTGACTAATTATTCCAAAAATGTCTTTTTAAACATTAGTAATATTCATTAAATACTAGTACTTATTTATTAAATAAATGCCATTACTTTTCATAGTTGGCTACCTATTTATTAGACACTAGCACTTATTTATTAGACACTATCTTTTGTAATTGTTAGTAACAATTCTTTACTAGTCACAGCTGCGTTGTTACTCGTCTTATGTTAGGACTATAGTCAGCATGGCCACTGTAGAGAGCAATTAAAAATCTTACTAGTAACATTTGGAATAAATACTAGTATCTAATAAATGAATAATGAATACTAGTATCTAATAAGCTAATCAATAGGCCTAAATTCTAATGAATAAGTACTATATTTAATAGTATGAGTATCTAATGAATAAGAACTTGTAACTATGATTAAATACTAATATGTTAATCTATATGTAATTGTTACAAGTAGGCTATCTAATAAATAAGTAGTATCTAATAATATCTAATAGTAATAATAATAATAATAAGTTAGTACCTAACGAATAACTACTAGAATATTAAAAATATATACCAGTCACAATTGGAATACATAGTCAAAACTGAATAGTTGATATCTGAATGACAGATCCCCATAGAAGTCAATGGCAAAACATTTTAAATGGGTTACTAACAATAGAATAGTTACTAGTCACTATTGAAATAAGTACAAAATGCTGGTATCCAATAAATATGTAGGCTTACTAGTATTTAATAATAAGTAGGCTACTAGTATCTAAAAAAAGTATCTAATAAATGATTGCCAGTATCTAATGAATAAGTACTAGGATTTTAAGGATTAAATGTTACAATGGCTTGCCATGCGTATTTCTTATTCCCAAAAATCCAAGCATTACAGTGTTTATTATTTATTTACAGTTGATTTTTTTGTGCATTCATTCAAAGCTTCAATGACTTTAGACACCTACGTAATATCCGTGTAGTGCACAGAAATCCTGCGTCATGCGCCGTTTCCAAGGAGACGCGTCCACGGAGTCCACACGCGCAGCGGCGTCTGAATGGTGTTTAAAACAGTTTGAAAACTTCGACTTTACGCTCTTTTAGTCATTTACATAGTTGGAAGACGTTGTCTTAGGCAATATCTCAGAGGTAAGAGTGATATGTTGCTTGCTTATTATAAACTTAACTGAGACTTTAAAAATTAAGACGGTTATTTTCAAAACAAACGGTTGCTATCAGCCTTTAGCACAAACATGCCTTATTGTACTTTTTTGAGGCCTAACGTAACGTATTTTGATATTTGGCGACTTCTTTGAATATTTTACAGGAGAACTAGAGTGCTTTACACAACACAAGACATTTAACAGCTGATTTGTGAATAACCCTATCACTGGACACTAGTCAGTAAATAAACAACTAAGAGTGATATATATATATATAATCTTACAGGCCTTTCTCCAGGCTTTTAGATTACAGTTGACGTTAAAATCATATGGTTTAGTTCCACAGAGAGCTAAATTCCCGAAGTCCTCTAATCAGTCACAAACTTGGCTTTGTCATTTCATCTGATGCGGTGTCTCACAGGCTTATTTTAACTGATCAAACCTGCTGCCTTCCAAATTTCATCTGATCTGACGGGATCTGCAGTTTTAAACGATTTCCATTACTCACAGACTCCCTGTCTTACCTTTTCCTTTTCATCCTTCTTGTATTGCCTCCAAAACTGTCTGCTTTATTACATACAGCACTCAACAAAACTGACAAGTTGGGAGCTGAATCAAAGCTTCAATAAAGAAGGAGGGCCTGCTGGTGTTGACAACTAAATGTGGAAATGGAGGGAGAGACATCAGCTTGGAAAAGATAAATAGTTTATGAGCTAGATATTTTTTGCTCTCGCTTCCTGACTGAGGCAGATTTATCCATATCTTCTGTCTAAGAAGAGACTATGAGAGAAGGCAATACTGCGATGCTGGGAAACTCATAGCAAGTCCGTGCTAAAAGGTTCTTCTCTGATGTTCAAAATGTTTTTTGTTTTTTTTTCCTGCCTCTGTTCATGCTTTTATTTACTTGGACCAAGAATGGCTTGGAGAAATCACAGAGCTCTAGACAGCATCATTAGGATGTTGAGCACATTTTGTAATTGAAGCTTCCCTGCTGTGAAGTCTTATGTGTGCACATTTATATTGGTAAGGTTTTGTAATGTGATGATAAGCATATTACGTTTTGTGAAGGATCATGTGAGACTGAAGACTGGAGTAATGGTGCTGAAATTTCAGCTGTGCCATCACAGGAATAAATTACTTTTTAAAATATTAGTTATTCCAAATTCATTTGAGGTTGGGCATTAGAGATTCTATCAAAAACATACTAAAATCATATAGAACCCAATATATAATTAGAATGTATTTGATATCCTCAGCTTTATTGTTTTCACTTTCCCGTGAACTTTCCCCTTTTTATTTGACGTATAATTCACGTTCATAGCACAAAAATAGTATATGGCTCGAGTTATGTGCCAAAGTTTAACATATAAAGGCACAATATGTAAGAGTTTGGGGTTAAAATATCAAAAAAAACTATAAAAATGTTATATATTTTGTTGACTTGTGTACTCACATTATCCCAAATGTCTCCAACAATGTTTAAATCCAGAGAAATCAGCTGTTTTAACCAGGGTAACGGCCCGTATCAACGTCATATCCGCGTTACCCTCGATTTACGGCTTTACTTCCGTAGAAAGCACGGAAACACCAAAGAACCCTAATATATTATGCATTTTATTATACAGGTGAGCAACAGTTTGGCTACCTTTATCGACAGAAAACGAATCGTTATATAGCTCAAAACGGTTAGTCTTATTGATTGAATCTTTTGTTTTCTTGATTTACTGTGAGTAACATGTTTGTAGCCTTAGAAACACTATTTGGTCAAGTGACAAACAGCATGATCAGAAAAAGCTTTATTTGTAGTAACAGTAATATGCCAGACAATGTATTTTAAAATGAATTGCATGCCGTTTAGCAACACATATCATCCAGCTTTTTTAAAATATCATATTCAAATATCGATCTAGTTCACTGCAGTTTGCAGTGGCCCCGCCCTGCTTCACACCACAATAATGTTAATAAAACTTTAATACATTAGCTCAACCATGAACATGTTTTCTGAGTCCCGTCGGATTGCTTTCCATCGGCTGTGTGGAGGTGAAGATGACAACTCCCATGATTCCACGCTCATTCACGTCGTCATCAAGCTACGCATTTGTTATTGTTTTGAAGAAGTGACCAGTAGTAGCGAAATGTACTGTGCCTTTAAAGTTAGGGACTTGATCAAATTGTGATGCTTATTTTAGCAAAAACCACTGAAAATAGAGTTTGTGGTTGTTGTATGACTCTATCTCTGCCTTACTCTTACTGAAAGGTAAACGAGCACACAGAGGGGTAAGTCTCTCAGAATGGCTGACCCAGGGAGCCCCGATCCTGCCCGTTCATCTTCCAGCATTTCCAAGCAGTCTGTCTCAAGGAAAGGTCACTCCAAGAGCAAACGCATATCCTCCACACCGGTCCCCAGTGACGTCCCTTTAGAAGTGCCAGAGGTTGCAGGTATGAAAAAGAAACAATCTCTGTTATACAAGTAGCTCTCTGATCTGTCTGTTATTTATAACGTGCTGAAAAATGCATTAAATTTAGCATCATTATGTTTTTGCAATGGTGCCAAAAATATCAGCAGAATGGTATAGTGATGCAGAAAGCTGTGACAGAAACTCCTTTAATGCCACTCAACGCTACCTCTAATGCACTCATACTTATTTTAGTTCTTTTATGAATTAGACTCTGTTGTGAGCACACACACAATCTGCAGTTAATGCAACCCCGTTTTCACATACACACCGACACTACTTTTATTTTTTTGTAAAGCCATAAAGTAGTGCAAGGGGGTTTCAGTAGGAAAGGAGCTGCAAATAGATTAGTTCTACCACAACCTAAATCTAGGACCTCTGCATCTAAGACCATTGTGTTTATTTTCACACTTCTTATTGTACTCACATTAGAGCTGCATGATTAATCGTTAAAAGATCACAATCGCGATTCAAACATCCACGTGATCTTATTCCTAAGGGACAACGATTCGGCTATGTCTAATAAACCTTTGACAAGTACAATCACTGCGAACACTCAAATCTGTATCGTTATGTCGGTGTTACAATAATAATTATCACAGAAGTACTGGGATAAAAGTTTATAGTTCGGATATAAAAACTGATGTGTACAGTAGTGATCAAAATAGAGTTAATGACCTTTTAAAAGTAAATTGACGCTTCAAATAAAGATTGTATCTATTACACCAGTACGTGGCGACATGTGAAAAATGTGTTTGTCATTAGGTGTGTTCGACTTGAAGCGGCGTTACGCAGACCGATCGGTGTATGACCACGAGAAGAATCAAAAGCATACGGAGCCATCTGCTTTCTAATCACTCTTGATAGCTCTTTGATGTCATACAGCGATCGGTCTGTGCAGCGCCGCTTCAAGTCGCACACACGTATTGAATCACTCATTCAAGAGATTTATTCAAAAACACTGATTCATTCAGTAATGAAACAAGTGAGGTCTTGATGAGTGAGTCATTGAATCATTCATTCAAACCAATTTAAAAAAAATTATTAATTCAAATTTTTTGAAACAATTTTTAATTAGTATGAAGCAATTTACATTTTGTCCGAGACTCTGAACCTCTAGTAAATAAAATTATTATTTTTTTTTTTTGTCTATTCAGAATCGTGGGAGGAGTCATGTTTCAAAAAAATGGTGATTCTCAATTTATCTCGAATCGTGCAGCTCTAATTCACATTTTGGCATTCTAAAACTTTGTGCTTGATATGTTTTACTTTATTCACTTTTTTGGTCGGTTGTGTTTTTGGGCACCACATAAAAACAAAGTTATTGCAGATGAACCATCGTTTTATTATTCTGCTCTTTCCACAAAACTGTAAAGGTCATCTAAACCTGAATTCTGGTGCAAAATGTTTTCAAATCTGAAATTAGACAGTTGTTTGAATTATTTTTCGCATGATGTGTTTATGTATGTTTTTTTTTTCCAGTTGAGATTGAGATTGAGAAAGAGAAGCCTGTCTCAGAGGTGGATGTTTCAGCAGAAGTAGTAGATTCCTACACGAAACGGCTGGTAATTCACTCATACATGCTAAATTACAAGCCTTTAGGCACAGACACTGATAAATCACCTCACAATGATTGGGATTCTTATCTGATTATATTCTGCAATTTATAATTTTCCCCTCGCGCCTGCGGTCCTGGTTTACTAATCAGTGCTTTCATATCTACGTTATTGAGTTCTTCTAATGATGTTAGTGAATATTTCATCCGCTCTCCACATGCTCCGTGGGCTTAAAGGTCTTGTTTGGGCCGCGTTCACGTACAAGACCTCATCATCGATCACACAAATCTGGACGATGGCAGCAAGCTAGTGCAAGAAACACTGTTAAATTCCACCCAATGGTCTTTAAAATAGAGGAAGAAGAGAAGCATATTGTTGAACTGTAATTTCCGTTACAGGCTCATGCATACGCATGACGAGGTCTTTGGCTTAAAAGATAGATAACCCCTGGTCACAAATGATGGCTGATGCAAATAGCATGGGAGGAGGAGATGACTGAGAAAGTGAGGGGCGAGTGGGCAGAGCAAGCCAGCGAACTTATAGCATCTCTGTCCTTTCATCAATGAGGTTAATAGAATTAATTACAGCCCTCTGGCTGGAAAAAGGCAATGGCATTTACATGCAGTGGCTGAGTGTGTCCGCCCCTGCTGGGAGACCCTGTAGAAAAAGCAGCTGGTAAGCCGGTTGTAATGACATTTGTTATAGTAATGCACATTCACTGACATTAGCCCTTTAGACAAATATCAATATGTTTATGGTAGTTATGTGATGCTCTTAGCATAGGGATATGATTAATTATTAGTGTGTTGCGTCGTGTCACGCGAGGATGATAGGAGTTTTTCATACAATTTGACATGCAAAATACTCTCACATCATATAATTCAATTCAATTCACATTTATTTGTATAGCGCTTTTCACTATACATATCGTTTCAAACCAGCTTTATAGAAAATGCACGTATCTACATTACAATTTAGAGTGATCTGTTATCAGAGGGGACTGTGTCCAAGTTATGTGTTTCAGAAATGTACATATACAAATCACACAGTTAGCTAACAATGTATTAATTTAAAAGCAGATAAGGCAGAAACAATGAGCTCATTAGAGTAATGAATGCATGTTGTTTACAAATGATTAGGATATATAGACAATTTTGCATGTTGATTCAATTTAAATGTTAAGCCATATCATGTTTCATCCAGTTTGGCCAGTCTGTGGTCTAACTGAAATCAGCTCACATCCTCATCTCATATTTTGCGTATTTATAATATTACAAAAACTGTTGGGGAAAGGTACTTTTAAAAGTAATGCATATTAAGTTACTCTTAAAAAAAGTAACTAATTTTGTTGCTGTTTATGGAAAATAATGCGCTTTTGCATTACTTTCTTTGGCTTGCTTGCTTGTTTTTTAAACAAAGGTCAAACTGTTTAGGTCTTTATTAAACAAACAGACATTGTTTAATAAAGTGAGATTAAATACATAAAGTATATTATTTAACATATTTAAAGGTGCATTGTGTAATATTTAGGAGGATCTGTTGACAGAAATGCAATATCATATACATAACTATGTTTTCAGTGGTGTATAAAGACCTTGCTCAATGAACCGTTATGTTTTTATTACCTAGAATGAGCCATTTCTGTCTACATATACCGCGGGTCCCCTTACATTGAAATGCGCCGACATGTTTCTTCTACATTATGTTGTTCTTTGTGCAAAGAAGCTAGCTTAAGTCAGCGAATAAAACACTGACACAATTATGAACAAGTAACAATAATATTTGCAATAACATATCGTTTTACTGAATAATTAAGTAAACCTAATTTCTTAATTTATCTTTGTAAAGAAACCTCATTGCTGAAGTGGCTACTCTCTGGTGTCTCAGACGATGACATATTTTCCTGTCGCCCACCGTATCTTCTGTTGGTTGCAATTCGCAACCTCACCACTAGATGCCGCTAAAAATCACACACTGCACCTTTAAAATAGAAAACAGTTATTTTAAATTGTAATAATATTCCACAAGATTACTGGTTTTACTGTATTTTTTGATAAAATACATGCATCCTTGGTGAGCATAAGAGAGTTATTTCAAAAACATAAAAAAATCATACTGACCCTAAACTTTTGAATGGTTGTGTATTGTGTACATTTTTACAACATTTTGTCTCGAAATAAAAATAATTTTTATTTAAAAAATTCGGATTGCTATAATTCTCTAATATTTTTTTTTTCTTCCAGAGAGATGCATTTAAACAGCATTTAGCATTGAGTGGAATATCAAAGGAGTCATGGACAGAGGAAAGTGAGCGAGCCTTGGATAAATTCATCTCAGACACTTCTGTCAGGCTTCTCATTGTCTACCATGACCCTTTCACCGGCCTACGCGTGGACTATGCCATGCCGGCTCAGGTATGCTGCAGCTCTATTTCAAGAAATGACATTAAACGTCCCCAATCAGAGCCTTTTGTGTCTCAATCTCATAAAGACTGAAGATTATTCAGGGTTTGAACGTGCTTGTTTTTTATAATAATATTTTGAGTTTAAATTTAAAGGTGGATTGTGTAATATTTCTGAGGATCTATTGACAGAAATGCAATATAAGATCCATAACTATGTTTTCAGTGGTGTATAAAGAAAGACCTTGCATAATGAACCGTTATGTTTTTATTACCTTAGAATGAGACATTTATATCACCATTACCGCGGGCACCCCCTTCTATGGAGGTCGACATATTGTGTCGTCATGTTTCTACCGTAGCCGGCAGTGAACAAACTAGTGACTTTCGTCACTACCTTGAAAAAGAAGTTTTCAGAGGTGTATAAAGACCTTACTTAATGAACCGTTATATTTGTATTACCTTAGAATGAGCAGTTTCTATCTACATACACCGCGGATCCCCTTACATTGAAATGCGCCGACATGTTTCTACAGTAGCCCTAAACGGACAAACGCGTTTCGTTACTATGTTGTTCTTCGTGCAAGGAAGCAAGCTTAGTTCAGCGAATAAAACACTGACACAATGATGAACGAGTAACAATAATATTCGCAATAACACATAGTTTTACTGAATAATTAAGTAAACACAATTTCTTAATTTATCTTTGTAAAGAAACCTCATTGCTGAACTGGCTACTCTCTGGTGTCTCAGACGACGACATATTTTCCTGTCGGCCACCGTAACTTTTGTTGGTTGCAATTCGTAACCTCACCACTAGATGCCGCTAAAAATCACACACTGCACCTTTAATGAAGGGACATGCAGAGCTTTCATAATAAATGTGTTGTTCATGCGTTGTGTTTATTTCCAATGACTTGCCAGAATACCAAAGATCTCATTGTTTAACAGTGTGTGATGACCTCTGGTGATCCATTAGCACTCAACAACATGAATTTCCAACATTTTCTCTTTTCCACTTATCCATCTTACATCTCTTTCTCTCTCTCTCTCTCTCTCTCTCTCTCTCTCTCTCTCTCTCTCTCCTCTCTCTCTCTCTCTCTCTCTCTCTCTCTCTCACTCCCCTCAGGTGGTGGAGCAGATGTCCTTCTTGATCCGGGCGGAGGACAGTATAATCACTGAGGAGAGTTTTAGGAGCTCGGTGCAGTTTGGTTCTGTGAGGGGGGGGGCCATAGAGGGTCTCCTCAGGCTGATGAATGGCATTCACACACCTCAGGTCACCCTTAGCACTGCCTGGCCAGAGACTGCCAAGAACAACTACTCTGTAAAATTGCACCGCTTCATTACTAAACTTACAGGTAATGACAGATAGTCACAGCGCTCCAAAGACGGTAGCATACCAGTAACCTCCTGTATACGCTTGCATGTTATTTGCCATCACTTTACAGTTTGCACAGCATTAAATAACTGTATTGAAATGCATGAATAACACTTGAAAGGGGGGCCATGAGGGTGCCAAGGCTGTTTTAAAATCGTCTACGCTGAATAAAAAATTTGCTATAGGATTTACTTTGAAACTATTTTCACTCAGAAATTCCTTATCAGTTTCACATATACTTTCAGAGAAATGACATTGAATTAAATGTGTAATGTTTAAGTAGAAAGACTGAAATAAGCATTTTCCTATAAAACATATTCCGATAAGCTTTATTTACAACTATTCACATAAAGTCTTTAATTAACATCTCAAACTCTTTCAAAAACACATTTTGCTCAGAACTTTTCTTTTGCATTGAAAACCTGTTGCAGAGGGCAGCCCAGGTGCTTCGTTATTTATATACCTGTACGCTCATTGAAGTTCATTGACTACCATTTTCTGTTAACATATTACATATCACAGGTTATTGATCCTTCCTCTCATCCATATTGCAGCCGACGGCTTCTTTCATATATGTTTCTTTCACATTAGGTTGAGCCTAAGCACTACTGACCTGAGATCAGATTCCTATTTTGTATTTTGATTTACTCTCCATCAGCTTAGCAGGCATAGCTGATTCAGAATCAGTGATTTTCTGGGTTTTTTTTGCACAATGACTGAGCTCCCCCCACCGTCAGCCATTCAGAGGTAATCACCTGGCACAGTGGAGCACCGTGATGGTTCAATTATTATTCTCATCAGTCCAATCAGCACACCCACATCACCCAGAGCAGCACGAGTTTGACTAAACAGAAATAACACAGCGACCAATCACAGGCTCTTTTTATACGGGGAAAGGCACTGCCGCAGTGCTCCTGGGTAATCAGAAAGACGTTCGGCAGTTTTAACAATTGCCTTTTGGTTCTCTTCTTTTAGCACATCGTTCAGTAGATCTTTTTCAAGGCGTTTGGCCTGGAGGCCAAGAAATACATTTCAAAGTCAATGGAGATGTATATACAGATGACTCAAATACCTAGTCTGACTACGTCAGACTTCGTACTTCCGCTCAATTTCATTTTGCTTCTGTACTTAGTCTGAGACATCGACATGTCTCTCAGTTTTCCTCCGGCCTGAAAACAGCCGGCCAATCAACGAACAGAGGGCGGGCTGAGAGCCGTGACGTAGACGCTAAGCGCCGAGTTTAAGATTGTGGAAATCGAAAACGGCCGCGGATATGGAGACACAGGACGCAATTCACTCTGTTGTGGAGAATATTCCTGGCATTTCTAAACTGAAGGCCGAACAAGAAGAGTGTTTGGTAAACATTTTGAATGGAGGTGATGTCGTGGCCCTACTCCCGACAGGTTTTGGTAAAAGTATAATTTATCAAATATTACCGATCATCAGCGAGAAACTGGGGAGGCCAAAGGCAGCAAGGCGATAGTTGTGATTGTGTCCCCCTTGGTTGCACTCATGGAGGATCAGGAGGAAGCAAAACTCGGTCAGCCATGTTCACTCCGGTATTTCGCTCGATGGTTTCGTTTTCGCATCTTACATGTGTTTACAGTGGAAGTTCGATGCGGCTGAGCTGGCGAATAACACACGTCATAACCAAACGTTATGTGATTGGCTTACGGGTAACCAATGATTTTATACTTCAGACAAGCGCCCCCCCTCGATAAAGAAAACATGCCATTCCAGACTCTGTCTATGAAGCAAAGCGAAGTAGCAGAGTTTGGTATTACCAGGCTATCAAATACCATAATTAAAATGGATCCAAAGGCAACTTTGCATTAAGCTAACAAATAACAGTGAGGTCACAAAGTGCTCTTCAGTGATATATTCAGCTGGTTAAGTGGTATATTTTAGAGAGAATTCAGATTTGAAATGAAAGGATTGAGTAAAAGCCACAGGTATATTGATGTTAGCCATGCTTTTTCCAAAAACAACGGCACAAGCTTTGTTCATTCTTACTCTATGAGCTAAAGCCTTGGCAATTCATCTGTCTCATTCACCAAAGCGGAAGAATTTGTGCTAAAATTTGTGCTGAATAAATATAGACACTGTATACCCACTCCTACACTAACAAAAAGACGCCATACACTCTGTAGGATTAGACACACAAATACACACGCACACAGTTTTCGCCTCCCAGCCAGCTGACTCATTCACTTGCCTTTTTTTTTTTTTTGTGATGTCTCATTATTTTCCTTCTGGTGTATCCCGTTTTCTTGTCTTTGTTCTCCCTGTAAAGGCCAATCGAATGCTGTCATTGTGTTCCTACACTCTCTTTATTTCTATGTCTCATTTCTGCCGTCACAGAACGAAGCAGCTCGTCTAACTTGCACACACTGGCCTTGTTCCTTTTATTCTTTTCATTTCTCAATAAGCTTTGCACTTTTTGCATCTCACTCTCTTTCTTCTGTCACCCTCCATCAGACTTTTTCTTCTTCCAGCAATTTCTTGTGACAGACCACTATTATCTTTTTATCTGCCGTTTAAAGTGGTTGCAGCGAGCACCGTTTTGATGTCCGGCATGGAAGGAGCAGCAGATACTGTAGAAAGCTACAAAGAAAACTAACAGCAGTGGTAAAAAACTGTGACTGCTGACATGTGCCACACAGGCATAAAAGCTTAGCAGTTAACTTTTATCATGTTTCTATTATATGCTCTTGTGTTGATTCATTTCACCAGCATGCAGAGCACTGTAACGTGGGCCGGATTTGCTGTCTACAGCAGTAAGAAATGAGGAGTGACATGATGGATGTGATGATGAGCTGTGCTGTACATAGTGTTGCTAGAATGGATGACTTTCACTGATCAGACTACTGATGTCCAACTATTGTTCTACTCCACAGACAGCAGATTTAAACATCTAGGCAGCACAGTGCTCTACGTCCCTCTGGAGGCTCTGCAGCACCGCCCAGAGGAGGCCATCGTGAACAGGAGTCTGGTGCAGAGGCTGGAGAGTAAGAAAGCGGCCGTGTGTGTATGCATGGGTGCTTGTGTGTGTGAAAATGGGGGTGTGAGGGCTTGAATAATTTCTGATAGAGTGGACTGTGAGGAATGAACAGTGTGAATTGTACATAAGACGCAGGAAATTATATCTACCGTGACAGTCCGTGGCTAGAGCCTGTGAGTGTGATTTACACAGTAACCACTGCTGAAGGGCAAAAATAAAGGGCTAATTCAATTCAACACTGCCATGCTGCTCTAAGAGAGTTAAAGGAGTCTTTATTAAATTTGGTGGTCCTGAAGGGGTCCAGGGTTAAAAGGACATTCTGGGGGCAGTCGGAGGTGTTGGAGGAAAAGGTATTTTAAAAGTTAACTTTGGAAAAAAACTGCAGGACACAGTATGACGGATACCCCACTCAGGGTCTTTACAGCAGGCAGCAGAGCAGAGACTGTTTCTCCTCCAAGTGCTTTTATTTTACATTTCTCCACTGTGTTAAAGTCCCTTTCTTAATACACTTTCAGTTTAACACCAGTTCCGTTCAAATTCACATTCTTGCATGATTCATCAGTGCTTGTTATTAAAATATGCCTTTTTTTTATGTTTTTGAAAGTCTATTATGTTCACCAAGGTAAACAGTAAAACAGTGATATTATAAAAATCTCATTACAATTTACAGTGGACTGTGAGCAAACTGACTGCCATTTCTCCTCTTAGTCTTTCATTCAAAATATTCACAAAAATCTAACCATTATTGAAGTGAATTAACACAAAATATAAATGTGGAATAAATTAAATAAATATGGTTTCTAGAAAATATGTGCGCCAAAATGATTGGTTTTCTAAATTCTAATGAGTAAAAATTAGTTACTAGTATATTATTATTCATATGGTATGTTTTTATGTTCACCTTAGTAATGAGAAGCAATTAAGTGATAAGTCATGACTTCCTGTTTTACTGGGCTCTAAATATAAAGTGACACACAGGCTAAATTCCAATAGTCATCCATCACTATGGGAAAGACCTGAGAATACATTAATCATGTTGATTTGACATAAGATTTTTGAGCTACACAAGTCATGAAATGGTTTTACAATAATGGTTTATTTGTTCAAATACTCATTATTCCATTATCTGAGCAATAATTAAGAAGTTTAAATAAACAAAGCGTGTATGCTGAATAAAATAGGTAAAATAGGTGACAATCTAAAAAAAGCATGTCTCAAACCAGATGCTAATTTGCTTGCTACTCTTGGTAGATTGCTTTGGTCATTGTGGAAATGATCCGGCTGCGTCTGTGTTGTTCTTTAATTTGCACGTAGACATGTAGACATGTCATACACTCAGCATATTTAGCATATTACATATATTTTGCATCACATAAAACACAGAAATATTGATGATTTTGGGCATATTTATACCTTAATAGGGCAACATATCCTGGGAGATACAACTCATAAAATCCAAAATATAAATAAAAAAATTCCTTTGAAAAAATTCTAAAATGTTTGTATAATTTTTATAATATAAAAAGTGACATGAAATTATTTATTTAAATTTAAGGGTTAATGAGTTCTTGCTGAATAAAAGTATTAACTTCTTTCAAAAAACAACAAAGAATTTTACTGATCCCAAACTATATTATCTTATTTCTGTTTTTGTTGTTTTGTTTGTTTTTTGTATTTTTATTTGTCAAAATTGAATGACTTACTCTGCCTGTAAAAAGACTTTTTGGCTGACATCACTTTGACAAATACGATATAGCCATTGTTTTAGGGTGTTGTATGTAATTCAGCATTACTAAATCTTGCCAGTAGTTAAAGCTATAGTCTACGATGTTCAAAATCGGTCGAGAAAGCCTGAGACGGTTGGGAAGTTTTAAAAAACTCATCCCGCCCCTCCACACACACACCCCTCCCCTCTGTATAATTACTTTGACCCGTGATAGGCGATGCTAAACGGCTAACATTCCAATGCCGACCGGCAGCATGAGCATGTTGTCAGACTGATAAAAAAGCTATTTATGTAACACGTCACACCATAAAAGTATAAATAAATGTTTACCTGCTCAACAAAAAGTCAGCCGTGTCAGCGTCGGTTTTCAGTCCCAGATCTCCCTGAAGCTTCCTCCAACGGTCAATGGTGAACCCTATATTTATCCTACTTAGAGTCCGGCGTTCTTCACATTTTTTTTTAATCTCTGCTCTTTCCTCTACAGACTTTCTCTTTCGTCCAAACTTTACAGTAGGGGCAAGCAGGGGCCGCTAGCTGCTGTCGCTTATTTTTTTATCCATTGCTTTATCCATTGCTGATCTGATGCTACTTAGCTAGCTACCTTAGACTGTCAGCTGCTTGCTCGCGCAATTTCATGTCGCAGTAGGGGGTCGGGGTCGGGTGCGGTGGGGTGGAGACGCGAGCATAGACGCGAGCGCCAGGCGGAGTTTCAAGTGGAGCTGGTGATTGGATGAGAGCAGTTGACCAATGTAAGCTGTCCGGCCGGACAGCTTACATTGGTCAACTTCTCTGCAGCTGTACACCCAATAGAGTGAATGAATTTTTTTCATTCTTTTTTCTCTTCATATTGTTAGGATTGTACTGTAGAACCATAACCAGCATCTAAACGAGGTTATTAATAATGAACAATCTTTGAAATCGTAGACCATAGCTTTAACAGTCTTTTAATGCTGGTTAATGTAAGTTAGTCACAACCAAAATGGCAAATAGCTGTAGATTTACCATTGGGTTGTGATTCTCTCCAGGGTGAACTTGACCTAAAGTGAAATTCGGTGGAGTATTCAGTTGCATTTAGAACAGAACTGAGGATAATACACCCTTATTGGAAGCTAAAAGCATTAAAATTAGCCAAATTATGTAATTAAAGATCACGCAAGGGGTGCGCAGAACTTTGAAAAGGATAGGCATTTAAATTCAATGTAATGCAGCACCTTACAAACCAAAACTTTCTCTCTATCTCTGTCTCTCTCTCTCTCTGTCTCCCAGTGGTGATGATCCACTGGACACGTCAGATAAAAGCAGTGCTCAGTGCTCAATCCGTGAGCGACATGGGAGACACCTCAGGCCCGCTGGAGGAGATCTCTTTCTGGAAGAGCCGCTGTGCTGATCTGGACAGCATTAGTAAGCAGCTGCAGAAACCTGGAGTCTGTCATATACAGGCCATTCTTCAGCTCTACACATCAACCTACATCCCACCCTTCTGTGAACTAGCCAAGCAGATCCAGGTACAGCCCAGTACCTACCTACTTGTGTGTGTGTATGTGTCCATGAGTGTGTGAAAAACTGTGCAGGGCTACATGGCAGGAATTGAGCCGAGGGGTAATGGGCTGAACAAGAACATTCTCTGCCTGTTGATGATTTATATGCGCCTTCTGAGCGGCTTTTCCTCACCCCTCGGAAATGAGGCCGTCTCACATTCACTCTTCGCTATTAAGAGTTGGCCCGGCTTCTCATTTCACCGAGAGACGGAGCCTGTCTGTCAGCTCTACTGCAGCGCTTGGTGTCGCACCCTCATTGCCCTTTAACACTGATTTTAGATAAGTTTATGGTTGTTCTTATAATGACTCGGGATTGGGGTTTAGATAGAGGAAGCTGGTCCTGCATCAGTGTGGAGGACACGTGTCCCTTTTTCTGATTGTCATGCTTCCAGCTTCATTCTGCGCAAAACTGCAAGGCTGCAGCAAATGCCATCCTTAATTTTAAACAATCTCCAAAGCCTCTGAAAAAAATCAATGTGACCAGTGTGAAATAATTAAACATCAGCTCTATTTGACCTTCAGGGGCATCCATGGCTGCTTGTACTAGTGACGTTGAAGAGTCAGCTGTGTGCCTGATCACTGTCCCGTAACAGCCAATGTTGTGTGTCAATGATGACACTCACTTTACTTGGGTAAAACCCTTTAAGCTTATTCAGATGTCGCTGAAGTTGACCTTAACTGTCCAAATTGACTTCAGGGGCCAGTTGCATAAACATAACCACTAAGTTAAGACTTTAGTTGTGTCCCAACTGACGCACTATACACTTATACACTATATACCTATGCACTATGTACTCAACCGGGTAGTGTAAGAACTTTATAAGGTTATTCTGTCATTCAGCAACTCCCTCCCTATGAAGTGTCCAACATTCTACGCTTCGTTTTTTCAGCTAATTAAGTGCATCATATAGGTATTTAATTCTTTTTTGAATTTTCAGTGTGAACACACTAATTGTACTAGAATTGTGCATTAGTACTGGAATTGTGTCTTAAGAACTAGTTTAGGTAAAGTCGCGATTATCTTGATAGTTCTACAGATTTTCCTGTGGTGTGATGTGTTTTAAGAGTGATTGAATCTGCTCGGAAGAATGTCGGGCCACACCGATCTCAAATCATAAATATCCAACATGTTAAATATTTACCACCTGAAATCCTGTTGTGTGGGAGGAACCCCCGAGGACAAACTTGCACACACTCTGTAGATTGTCACGTGGAACAATACCAAATCAGAAAGTGAGCTGCCGGAAGACGAAAGCAAAACACTAGTTCATCCAAACCTTTTTCTCCCCCCACCCCCCCCCCCCCCGCACATTTTCTGTAAAAAGCCGTCCAAATTCTATTATCGCCATTTCTTCTTGCCCATCGTCTGCCATGATTGTTTACTCTAAAGTCACATTTGACTGCAAGAGATTTCTCGAGATTTCCCGTGTTCAGTCGGGACTCTGGTTGTTTGTGAACGGAATCTGTTAGTGTATGTTGTGCTGTTGTTGTCTCCACACACTATAGGAACAAAACTGTTAAATATATGATTTTTTAAAAATCTTTTAGTGTTGGCCAGCCTTAAGCAGTTATTGCAACTGAACTGACCCAGATGAGTAAAATCGGTGCAATGTAAAAACTAAATTATTAGATTTGGTTTAGGTGGTGTTAAGTGGTGTCTGTCTGTTTATCTATTGTCTTTTGTCTATCTCTCTTACTCTCACTCTATCGTCTGTCTGTCTGTCCTCTCTCCTTATCTAACATCTGTTTGTCAGTGTGTCTAATGTAGTTTTGTATTTCTACTTGTTGGGGCCCCAGGAATAGTAGCCTAGGTAGTGGCTAATGGGGATCCGAATAAACTAATCTATCCATCCATCCCTGTCTGTCTGTCTATGTGCCTGTCTGTCTGTCTGTCGGTCTATCTGTCTGTTTGTTGAAGTAACTTTGTTTTTTGTTTTGTTCTCCAGGACAGCACTTTGCAGGCTCAGTCAAACGTCTCCTTCCTGTCCTTACTGAAAGAGCCTTGTGAGGAGCTTACTCAGCTTAAACCTTGTGAGATTGTACCCAAACTCGCTCACATCCTCAACCTCATTCGTGTGATATGGGTCAACTCCAGCTACTACAACACCCGTGACAGGATCACAGCTCTATTATCCAAGGTACACCATTTTACCAAGAACCTGATTAATTCAGGAACACTACTACTGTGTGTTTGCTCAGAGATACACCGTGGTTAATTCTGCCGTGGCTTCGTTTTGAATCACTTTTAAAGATGGAATTATTTTCAAAAACGTTACTCTGATATTATCTTCTTGCTAATTGAACTGTTGTTTAAAAGCTCACAATTGCTCATGTGATATTGCTAAAATATTGTACTATATTATGGAATATGTAAACCTTTTATTTAGTATGATAACATCGTATGCACATTCTACAAATGCAAGTCGCCTGTGCGAAATGAATGAGAACAGCAATACATTATATCAGTGTTTCCCAATCTTGTTCCTGGAGGCACACCAACACTAAACATATTTGAGCTCTTCTTAATCAAACACACCTGATTCAACTCAAGTGTTCCAAGACAAGAAATATATGGGTCAGATATGTGCACTGTTGATGTGCCTCCAGGAACAGGGTTGGGAAACACTGCACTTCACTTATATGTTAGGTTATCTCTTTATAATATCACATGAGTGAATTGATTTTTCAATGCTCTGACAATGAATACTGATCCACTACACCTTTTTATTGTTATGCACAACCCTTTGTCTCTAGGAAATCAATCACTTCAGTTCATGCATAATTTTGTATGAATCAGCTAATCTCTCATGCTCAGAGGTTTTCCCTCAATCCACTCACACAGATCTATACAGTCATATTAGTACCTGCTGTCTGGATCCCTCACCCCCCCCCCCCCCCCTCCTCTGCTTCCTGCACATCAAAGTTCGGATTGCTTTGGGCTCCGCCACATAGATAAGCCATCAGCCACAGTAGCGTAGCACATGTAACACGTGTTCTTCAGATCAGAGGAGCGGGGCCTAGCGTCTCTACGCCACCCGCTCGCATCGGTTCACTTGCTTTTCATTTCCATCCCGGGCTCCTTGAGAGCATCAGGGAAACCGTTTAACCTTCTGTAATTACGCTCTGACCCTTCCTCTGCAGGAATCACATGGTACTACTGCCACTTTGTTTCTCTCTTTTTTTTTTGTCTGTTTCATTTTTCTTTTTTTCTCTTTTTCATTCTTTTCTTTGAAAACACATCAAGGCAAATCGGACTGCTACAAAAACATTTGGTCTAATTGTTTCCTGAGGGGTGAGACCGTGCGCACACGCTGAAATGCCCGAATTAAATCAGCAGTTGTTTTCCAAAGGGCCACTTTTATTCTCTGAGATCAGATTTGCACCTTTGAGCTGCATATGTTTAATGAGTTCCCTTATGTTCAAACTTAAAGGGATAGTTCACCCAACAATGACATTTTGTCTTACCCTGATTTACCATGGTGAGCCTATTAATAGTGTTTATGTTTTAGACATGTCGGGATGGTTTTCGCGGGAAATTGCATACATGCGTCACTCGTCCGTGTGTGTCTTGACTCTCGTCATATCCATAATGGTGTGTGAGTGACAGAGGTTAGTTGTCACAATTAGCGAGAAAGGTTGACATGGAGCAGTTAAATCTCCAACCTCTGGGGAATCAATTATTATTATTGTTAAAAAAATAAAAACGCAGAACAGAGGAAAGTCTGCTGGCAAAAAGAGACCGCGACAGAGCTCGTAATAAAACAAGAATCAACATTAGCTTGGTTTTTCAGAGATGGAGAGAACTGAAGGATTTGAAATGTTGTAAAAGTGACACAGAGATGATGATGTTTTTATCACTCAACAGGTGAGTAAGGTATTTTATTAAACAGATAAATAGCCATATAGCTCTCTAACAGAGTTCACTGTAAAGCAGTATTTATTGTGAAGGGTTGTTTCATTATGGTTGTTGTAGTGCTGTGCTGGAATTTATTTTCAGGTAATCATAATACAGTAACATCTTCAGCTAGTCAGCTTGAGATCCTTTCAATATAAACTGGTTAAGCCTAGTGGTGAATGTTTTATGAGAAGTTAGATGATCATATTCATCTGCATAGTCACACAGAGCTGAAGCACAATCATAACAATGTTCTTCTGTAAAATGCATGCAGTTTTTTTTTTTTTTTTTAACCAAGGGCCTAAAGTTACTCAGTGTACCTTTCATTTTCTCTTTTTTGTCTATGAAGTAAAAGACAGTGTGGTTCTGTATTGTTTTGGCTATCAGTGTATAGACAAAACGGTTAAATCTTCTAAGTTTTGCAGAAGAAAGTACAGTAAGTTACAGACACAGGTTTGGAATGATCTGGAAAAGGATTTCCAGGGAGACGTATATAGCGGTGACAGGTCGAGTTGCAGACATACATACAATATAACGGTGTCCTGCATCATTTTGCATTATTTTTTTTCAGTTTGCGCAATATATTTTTTACATGTGTTCTTATTTTTACATCTGTGACCGCAATACTTTCGGTGGGAATTTAATCCCATAGCCACCCTCTAACCAAAAAGAAATATCCAGAGCCTTTCTCTTTTAATCTGTCAGAAATGTACTTGAGTTCAGCCACAACACTGTAATTTTTTATGCAGTGTTACCCAGGCCAAATGCCTGCGGTTCAGTCAAGTGAGCTCTCTGCACTTTGTTCTTACCTTGTCAAATACACAGAATATCTGATGTGAAAGTTCTGTTGTGTTAGGTCAGTGCTTGTGCTATGAAAACGGCTTAAGTTATGCCATAATGATTTTTGAAGTGAAAGAAAGTTCTCTTCTCCCGCAATGGAAAAAAAGCCTTCATCAGTTTACATGCATTTTTTTTTCTACTGGGAAATTGAATTTCTATTTGCCTGAGTGAAAGATTCCAGCGACTGATATAGGCACTCTCTGGAGATTTTTATGTTTTTATTGTTATTCTATGAAATAATGTTGCCATTTTTCTCATGGCTGTTCCACCATGTCATGAATGTACTGTGAGTTTAAATCACCTGCTAAGCTCCATTAATACTCAGTGACTTGGATCTTGTACCTGGTTCACAGATTTGGCCCACGCTCCTATAGGACTGATGGGGGATCAACAACCCCTGACCAAATTTCGATATGAAACATTTCACAAGAAATTGAGGAAACTGTTCTAAAATCAGAGTGTAACGATGATTTCTATCAACGGCCATATACAAATACATCTAAATGGACTGTGAAGTCCACCCAGTGCCCTGTTGTCATTGGCTGCGTGCAATAGTATGTTAGCTGTACTGTGTTTAATGAAGGTGAAATGGGCCCTGGTATTTGCACTTTTTTTAGACTTTAGAGGGTTTCTCCCCCCCAAGATGTAAAATAACATGGGAAACCTGATTATTTCAGCAGGGAAACATTTTATTGTGCTTGCAGTGAGGAAGGAAAGAAAGAAAGAAGGCGGTAGAGAGAAAAGACGTGGAGCAGAACTTGCTTTCTTGATTCAGTTTCCAGTCAAAGGTTTCCAGCTAATAATTTCCAATCAGAGGGCATTTGAGTCACGATGTGTGTGTTTGTGCGTGTATTTGTATGTGTGCGTCACGACCGCCTTCCTTTGTCTCTCCCTAAGGGCTTCAGCATTTCTTTTATTTGTTTTTGGTTTGTTCCCCCCCGTCCTATTTCTCTGAGCTGGTAGAGCCTACATCGGATTTAATATCATTTTCCAATCAGCCAGCGCTAGGGGCCATGGACTTTGGACTTGCGTGTGCTGTTACGTTTAATACCAAGAGAAAAGTACAGAGGTAAAGAAAGAGTTCAAATATGTAAGGCCTTCAAAAGAATAATTTGTAATAATTATGCTGGCAGTCTGAGACTGATGTGCTCATTGTTATTTAGTACATGAAAGGGCTGCAACTAACGATTATTTTCATAATCGATTAATCGGACGATTATTTTTTCGATTAATCGATTAATCGGATAAAATTTCAATTTGATTTTTTGTTTATTACAACTAAATAAAACCCTTAATCATGGTATTTATGTGTAAAAGTGTACAAAAGCCACACATTGAGTTTTACTAATATCAATATTTGCATTGTTTTTAATGATAATTGCTGATGGCAAGTTGACAACCATGAAAAACAAAAAAATCTAAATTATATACAACATTGTTTTAACATAATTTTTGTTAAAAACTAATTTACACAGACATGTTCAGATGTGAAGATAGAAACCAAAAACATGTAAAGTACATAATTCATTTAATTTTTATTTAAGATTCAATTAATTATAAGGATAAATTGCTAAAATAAATATAGAAAGACTGAAAAAAGCGTGTGAACGTAGTAGAGCCGCAGTAGATCGCGTTTGTAAAACAATTAAAACTTAATAGAAGACAAATGCTATAAAAAGACAACGGAATGGAGACGCAGCAAACAGGCTTGATTAAAAGGACAAGAAAATGATGCATTAGTGCACAAGAATTCGCTGAAAACCACTGACTACAGTGACTAAAAAACAATCTTTTACTGCTGCTGTTAATAACTGCCTTTATATTTAGTGCCTCACTTTCTAAACACCGTTTTAATTTAGCCTATTTCTGCGTAGCGCTATTTTAATCCATCACTTATGTTGCTAGCGAAATGATTGCACAACCTGATGCCCGAGACAAAATACAGACATCCCAAGTCTCCCGGAAGTTCCGGGAGTCTCCCGCATATTGTTAGCGGCTCCCTGATGCCCGCAAATTAGTTCAAACTCTTGGAATCTAGAGCGTGCAAGCAAGAGAGCGCATGCGAGACAGAAGAGAGTGCTCCAAAGTCCAAACTGTGTAGCGCGCGCACGACAGAGCGGCACAGGGAGAGAGACCTTGCGTGTGTGCCGCATCGTGATAGGCCTGTTTCAACCAATCACCAGTAAATGCTCCCCGTGACGTAAGCAGAGCAACTAATCGATAATGACATTCGTTGACAACGATTTTCATAATCGATTATTATCGATTATATCGATTAGTTGTTGCAGCCCTACATGAGACTCACAGCTCCATTTGCTTCCCCCGTCTATTTTCTGATATGAAACACCATCTGCCAGGGTTTCTTAAAGCTCAACGCTTGTCATCTATTCTTACCTCTTACGTCCACCTAACCCTACTTTCAGCTCCGTTTAGTTTTTTTTTTCCTGCACCAAAGTTAAGATGCGCTTCTCTGCTGATTTTCAAGAGCTGCTGTGACAGAAATGGAAGAAACGTCTCTGATTGAACAAGGCCTTAGAAATCTCTTGAGACGCACGCGTTGGGACATGTGTTGTCTTCATTTACAGAAGGTTCTTTTTTCTTTCAGTAAAGAGAGGAATGAAAAAAAAATATATGAACTCATAAGCTGTTTAATTCTGTGGCTCTCTTAACCTTTTGCTTAAATGAGAATTTTGAGTCATTTACATATCAATTTAATTTCCTCTTGTTTTGTGCCTCCTTCATTAAAACAGGAATTTGCCTGGCACTGTAATCAGGGTGTAGTACACATTACTGCAGCATGGTGTGTGCGCACACACACACACACACACACACACACACACTCTCTAACTCTTTTTTTCCCACATCCACATATACACATTCTTTTTCCAATGATGTACTGTGTTCGTTTCAGTGCTCTATGGGGTTCCTCTGTCAAAAGAAACTAAAAATGAATGGGAATCTGTCGTTTCACATCCTCCACTATATACATCATCAACCATAATTACACTTTCTTCTCCTCTCTTCCTCTCTCCTCTTTGTTGCCTTCTCTTCATTCTTTTTTTCTTTGCCCGCCTCTATACAACGATCTCTGTTTTTGTAAGGCGCATACGTCTGAGTGACACCAGGCACAAAAGCCAAGGTTTTAACAGGAGTAAATCCTGTCTGATTCCTATAAAAGTCTGTACTCAGGGTTAATCTACACCTGAATGCAGAGCACATTACGGCACACACCTGTCTGTGCTTGCTTTGGTACAGTCAATATGGTTCTCTCAACAAACATTCATGTACAAATCCTCACTTACGAGGCATGCAGTAGACACAGACACAAAGACAGATTCATACTTGGATCACTGGGTGTTTATTTAAATAGAATATCTATACTATGTGTGTGTGTTTTTTTGTTGTTGCAGATGAGTAATGAGATCATCCGTCTGTGCTGTCGCCAGATCTCTCTGGACAGGATCTTTCAGGGTTACGTGATCTCCAGCAAGCAGATTCTGAATGACTGTATCCAGTGCTGCCTGGCATGGAAAGAGCTCTACTTACACACCTCCCAGCTCCACCACAAGTACAGTAGCCCTAAATCATCTTTTCTGTCTCTCTCTCTCTCTCTCTCTCTCTCTCTCTCTCTCTCTCTCTCTCTATCTGAGTTCTCCTCTGTTCTCTACAGCACAGGAACACGACACTTAGAACTGCACTGGGATTGCACTGTATTACAGCAGCACCCATTCACTTTACATGCCATAACTGAGATTTTCTACGGTCAGCAGTGCCATATGGAGTGCTGTATCTTTTTGGCTGCATGTGTACTATCACAGGATATGTGTATACTTGAGTAGTACTGTGAGTGAGCATGTGTAACCATGTACAATATATTTGGTAATTTTGTTGCTCTAAACCCGCTACATTGTTATTTTGTTATGCTCATAAAGCTGCTTCGCCAATCGGCTCTTGCAGTGTTGCCGTGTCCACTTATTATAGGCATCTTTGGGCTTGTAATTTTTTTACAATTTTGAAGTGACAACTTAGTTCAGCTGGAATATGTATGTGGCCTTTGTGCCAGTGTCACAGTTGTTTGAATGGAGAAAAGTCAGCTATGGCCACTATGTAACTATGCCCCTGTATACCATTCGAAACTTACAGACACCAAGTTTTTTTATGTTGTTGAAAGAGTGTATTTATTTGATCAAAATGCAGTACAAATATTAGCTCAGAAGAAATCACTAATTAAAGTAGTAACAATGACAAGAAAACTGTTGGGAATTAAGTTAACAAGTATAGAGAGTATATAAAGAGAGAGTGCTCAATAAAGCTAACATCATTGTGAATAATAAGAGGCATCCCTTATCTTATGCTTTTGAATTAATGCCATATGGCCGACGGTACTGTGTTCCCTTATGCATGAAAAACAGGTCCAAACTATCTTTTATCCCCCAAGCAATTCGATTTTTAAATTCTTCTAGTGTTGATTGGTCAGTGGTCAGAGGGGTCAGCTGGTCTGGTTATCCTAAATTAGATTTATTTGCTTTAAATTATTGTTTGTATATGCCAACTGTGATTTTTTAAATGTCTGTGTGAGCATGCTGCAAACTCCTTTCCCTGCGGGGATGAATAAACTTCTACTACTATATTTTTTTTGTGACAGTGTAAAAGTCTGTCACTTTTTGATCATTTTAATGCATCCTTGCACAATACAATGTATTCATTTCTTTCTTTAAAAAAACAAACTTGTTGACCCCAAACTTTTGAACAGTAGTGTAAAATCTTTTTATTTGTGAATGTGAATTAGCTTATGCAATTGTAAATCACATTTTATAAAAATGTGACTGATATGGATTAATGCTAGTAATACTGCTACCTTAGCACTTTTTCTAATTTAACAATTACAGTTACTGCTAGGGCTGGGTATTGACACAAATTTCACAATTCGATTCTATTTCGATTCACAAGCTTGCAATTCGATTCGATTTCGATTCGATTCAATATTGATTATTTTGGATATCAGGTACAATACATGGCAAATTTTCTCAAGGAAAACAAATCTCTTAACCAATGCTGTAAACCAAAGATCGACTTATACACAAGACGAATTATACGTCAAGTTTATCCACTAGAGACATCAGAGCCAGCGGCAAATGTCAGAAGCACTAGCCGAGGAAAAGCTGTTCCAGTCGGGGTTGATGAGCGTTGAACACCTGCGGTGAACGTGTCACAACTCCGAAATGTCACAACTCCGAAAACGTCAGATACATTTTTCAAATAGGCGCTATCTTTATAAATAAACCACAGATTTGAGCTTTAAACAACCACATTCTCGCCTGATACACTCTTAAAATTACATTTCGTGACTCAATAACAGCAGTATTTTGATATTACGCGGGTTTTCTCCTCTGCTATTGACGCTTGCTGGTTGGTGCGAGATGCATTCTGGGATACCTGGCTGTCTCAAGTCCTCACAAGTCACCTCTCGATGCATCCTCGGTAAACGGGGCGGATCAAGAACACATCCGGGATTTGAACTGGACTTGGCTAGATGTGAACTTTGAATTGGAACAGTGACTGATGACGTTTCAGAAGTCCACAAGAACACAAGTACAGACAAGAACGCATATTGAGAAACGGCTCTAGTTACTGCTAATGCTTCTGCACTCATAATGTGGTTCTTTATATTAGGTTACTTATAACTAATAAGGCTAGCACTACTAACACAGCCAATATGCTAATACGCTAATACTGCTGCCACTGTTTGCACTGCTACTGCAATTCTCCTGTATTACTAGTGCTTCTAATACAACACATTCTTTGACTGCTAATGTGTTGCTACATTAGCACTGTTAATATAGTTCTCTTCATTATTATCCCTGATAATACATTGCTGCCACGGTTTCTGCTGTTAAGCAAAAACACGGTTAAGCAATTACCACCAATATCATTGCTGCACTCATGCTACTATTGACATCTCAGCTCTCACTAAAATTTTGGTTGTCCACTCTAAATTCAGTTTCATGTTCAGCTAAGTGTTCTTCTGTCTGAGTCAACTGTACACAGATAGTGTTCCTTTCTATACAGCAGCTAATACAGAGCACACTCTCAGCCTATATTATTCAGTGCACACCCTGCTCTCTGTCTTTCAGCTTTACAGCCCTTCCTCTCCCTGTCATTTCCTCCATCAGTGACTCAACCTAACCCACCCAGACATCTCAGCTTCTCCACACAGAACCTGCGCTCGTGCTCTCCCTCTCTCTCTCTCTCTCTCTCTCTCTCTCTCTCTTTCTCGTTTTCGCAGTGGAAATGATACTGCTGCTAAATGAGAGTGCCAAAGCCATGCAGTGATTGCAGCCCTCCTGCCCAAAAGAACAGCATTTTACGGTGCGATGACAGAGTTTCTTCTTCAAAGTGATGGCAACTTACCGCCAAATGATGGAGGCTGAACACGACAGCCTCCATTTGAAAGGAGCCCTCTCAGAGTCATCTCCCGTAGCTTTTTTTTATTATTATTGCACGTAGGTTTTGGCTGGCATTTCTACTTTAGTTGTGGTGAAACTTTGCAATACTGTTTCATCATCTCGCAGCAGAATGCAGCGACTGCTTCGTAGACTATGGCACAACTCATAGCGCTGTGATTTTGAAAGATGTTAACAGTGTAGCAAATGCTGTATTGTTGAGGATGAATGTGGCAGATTCAGTGGGAGGGATGCTCTGTTGTGTAGAAGAAAAATTTATTTCATAAGCAAGTCTTCTCTACAGGATATAGCCATTCAGTTGTGGCTTTTTAAAACAGCAAAGGGCTCCAGAGGTTTTTCACAGAAAGTAATGTGCGGTCAACCAAAGACAGCACAATGTTCTTAGTGGGTTACACCCTAAGGTCTCTCACTTTCACTCAAACCCTGCAGTTTCTTGGATTGTATCATATTTTTTGGTGTTGTGGGCCTGCTGGTTGTTTATGACTGTTGGCTTCATTTGTTGTGTTGGAAGAAAAGGGTTTGTTTTGCTTTGAATTACAGCACAATTGACACACAGTTCCACCTCTTTCACCTGCACCGTACAATGGACCTTATTCATGAAACACGAGCAGAACTAATTTTTGTGTAAACCGTTCGTAAAGCTGTTTTGATGAATATTTTCGGATTCATGAAAATGTTCGTATATTCAAAATGATAGTTGGCATGAAAGAAATTTACAACTGTTCCCTACCACGTGTAAATGGTGCAGAAAACTTTTGGACATTATGTTTTCTTTTAGGTGAACTGATGACACTGCATTTTGACGCACTATGTAGCATAATAATATCTCACGAGTTCGCCCTCTTTTTTTTTTTTTTTTTGGCTGAGAGTTGAAAGCTGTTAAACTTTGGGTAAAACGCTGTCACTTTTTACCCAGCCGTCCAATCAAAGTGGAGTAGGGGCGGGACAAATACTACACGACAAACCTTTGCCCTTGTACAATGACTGAGAACAACAATGGAGAAGTTAATATTGCTGGTTATTGCATTTTTATATTCAGATATATTCTTTAAAATGAGATTCTAGTAACCAAAGCGTCTCAGCTGGTAAAACGAAGAACAGAGCTCCTGCCACTTTTTCAGCTGGCTAAATTTGCTTTGGTGAACACTCGTTAATTGAATATTTATTGTTAGACATGTGGCCTATTAGTCTCTTTTGCATTTATGCAATATACTGGAGCCACTCCTGAGAAGGGAGTCCGGAAGATTCCACAGCGTTCCTGGACACATAATTTGTGTAGTTGTAATTCATAGGCGGGGATTATGCTAATCAATCATTAATGTTAATGATTGTCAATCATTCGTAAATAGTTAACAATTAGCATAATTGTTAACTATTTACGAATGATTGACAATCATTAACATACACACGTTTACCTATCAAATCTGATGTTTACGAATCGTTTGTGAATCCGGAGGAGAGTTTTCGGGAAGGTCTATTTTACGTGCAAATTACTCAGAATTGAAGTTTCATTAATGATGCCCAATGATTCCTAACCTACATTCAGTAAATACTTTTAACAATCAACCTAATTTACTGGTTAATTGTAGAATTATTATTGAATATTTTTTGTTTACTCACTATTTAAGTTTTATCAACTTTAATGAAGACATGTAATGCATCTCAGACAGTGCAGTTCTTCTGTTACAATGTACTGTTAAGAAGTCAAAAATTGGCACTAGTTCAATCCCACTTTTCTTCATTGGTAATTATGGTTGCTTTGTGTACATATTTTTTTGTGATGTCAAAGTATACATTTTTTTCTGATCATGTGACGGGATAACTAGCAACTTGCTTACCATGACACACACATTACTCATATAAAACATGAGCTGCCATACTGAGCAATTTAAAACTATATTGAACAATTGTAAACCATGTAAATGAAAGGAACAAATTACACAGAACTTTAAAGTTGATACAAAGTTAAAGTTGAAATTTACTTTAAATCTAAATATCTATTCTAATAATATTAATTATAATATGGGAAATTAAGTCACGGCAACTTAAATTTTAAATTATAAGGATACATACTTAAAATAATTGAGTTAAAAAAGCCATGCAAATTCTTGTCTATGTGAAAATTAATAGATATCATAAAAGTATAGTCAAGTCAAATATATTTATATAGCGCTTTTCACAATACAGATTGTATCAAAGCTGCTTCACAGTATCAATCAAAACAACTTAACAATGTTTGTTTATTACTGGAAAAAAGACATCCAAGTTTGGTAGAGCTGATCAATGGTATGATTGGTTAATTAATTTGAATATCCCCAACTGAGCAAGCCAAAGGCAACAGTGGCAAGGAACCGAAAAACTCCATCCAGTGACCTAATGGTGTCCTAACACCCCATCAGATGACCCAATGGAGAAAAAAAACCTTGGGAGAACCCAGGCTCAGTCGGGGGCCAGTTCTCCTCTGGCGTTTATGAACTAGAGGCCGAATTTACAGTAACTGTAAGATAAAACATTTATATGAATGCCTGGCTAAATAGATGCGTCTTCAGTCTAGTTTTAAACTGGGAGAGCGAGTCTGAGCTACGAACAATATCAGGAAGGCTATTCCAGAGCTTCGGAGCTAAATGTGAAAATGCTCTGCCTCCTTTGGTGGATCTGGATATCCTAGGAATGACAAGAAGCCTTGAATCTAGTGATCTTAAAGAGCGCGATGGATTGTAAGGCAATAGAAGATCCGTTAAATAGACTGGAGCTAAACCATTTAGAGCTTTATAAGTCAAAAGCAATACCTTGTATTTAATACGGAACTTTATAGGTAACCAATGAAGTGATGATAAAATCGGTGTTATATGATCATATTTTCTTGATCTGCATTTTGGACTAACTGTAGCTTGTTTATTGAAGATGCAGGACAACCAGCTAATAAAGCATTACAGTAATCTAGTCTCGAGGTCATGAATGCATGAACTAACTTTTCTGCATCAGAGACTGATAGCATATTACGTAGCTTAGCAATGTTTCTAAGGTGGAAAAAGGCAGTTTTTGTAACATATGAAATATGCTTTTCAAAAGACAGGTTGCAGTCTAATGTAACACCCAGGTCTTTTACTGTAGCGGGTAAAGTAACAGGGCATCCTACTATGTTAAAGTCGTGCTGTGAAAGGTTTTGTGGACGGTTTTTAAAACCGATAAGTATTACCTCTGTCTTGTCTGGATTTAATAAAAGAAAATTACGCGTCATCCAATCTTTTATATCTTTAACACAATCTGTCAATTTGAATAATTTAGCGTATTCATCTGGCCGTGATGAAATATATATTTGAGTGTCATCAGAATAACAATGGAAACTAATTCCATGTTTCCTTAGAATATTACCAAGTGGCAGCATATATATTGAGAATAATAAAGGGCCTAACACAGATCCCTGCGGCACTCCATAGTTTGCCGAAGTTATAATCGATTTTTCTCCATTTAAGTAGACGAAATGGTAGCGGTCAGATAAGTATGACCTGAACCAGCTTAATGCTTGTCCTTGAACACCAGTGTAATTTTGTAGTCAATCTAAGAGTATTGTGTGATCTATAGTATCGAACGCAGCACTAAGATCAAGTAAAACTAGTACTGAGATACAGCCTTGGTCCGAAGCTAAAAGTAAATCATTTGTGATTCTAACAAGCGCAGTTTCAGTGCTATGATGTGGCCTGAATCCTGACTGAAACTTTTCATAGATGTCGTTTTCTTGCAAGAAAGAGCCGAGTTGAGCGGACACAACTTTTTCTAATATTTTTGACATAAATGGAAGATTCGAAATGGGTCTGTAATTTGCTAGGTTATTTGGATCTAATTGTGGTTTCTTAATAAGAGGTTTTATAACTGCCAGCTTGAACGTTCTTGGAACATGACCTAAAGATAAAGATGAGTTAATAATATTGAGAAGAGGCTCTTCCACTATAGGTAACACTTCTTTCAGTAGTTCAGTTGGTATAGGATCTAATAAACATGTTGTTGTTTTAGATGAAGTGATAAGTTTATTTAACTCTTTTTGTTCTATGGTTGTAAAGCATTGTAATTGTTCTTGCGGGGTGATAATTGCGGCTGAATTATAAGGCGCGAGCAAAGATCGAACGTTTACGATTTTGATTCTGATGCTTTTAATTTTATCGGTGAAGAAGTTCATGAAATCATTACTACTAAACTGTAACGAGGTATTTTGTTCAGACGACGTCTGTTTATTTGTTAGTCTAGCCACGGTATTAAATAAAAACCTTGGATTATTTCGGTTGTTTTCTATTAATTTGCTGAGGTGCTCAGCCCTGGCCGTTTTAAGTGCCTTTTTATAAAGTGACATACTGTCTTTCCACGCGATTCTAAAGACCTCTAAATTAGGTTTTTTCCATTTACGCTCTAAATTATGGGTTTCTCTCTTTAAAACATACGTAGTATTATTGTACCATGGTGCTATACTTTTTTCTCTGACCTTTTTTAATCTAATGGGTGCAACAATATCCAATGTTCTAGAGAGAATGGTGCTCATAGTGCTAGTTAGTTCGTCTAATTCATCTGTTTGTTTGGGTTCAGGCAGCAGCTGAGACAGATCAGATAAGCTATTTGAGAAATGATCTATGGTGGATGGACGAATTGTTCTACCTGGTCGATAACGTGGCGCAGCATGACATATTACAGCAGTGCGTAATATCCAAGTTACCAAGTAGTGGTCAGTGACATCATCACTTTGTGGAATGATATCTATATCGGTTGGATCGGTTCCATATGATATAATTAAATCGAGTGTATGATTAAGACGATGAGTTGGTCCGGTGACGTTTTGGTTGACCCCGAAGGAGTTTAATAAATCTGTAAACGCAGCCCCTAACGCATCATTTAAATTATCTACGCGTATGTTAAAATCTCCAACAATTAATGCTTTATCGACGTTGACCAAAAGATCTGATAGAAAGTCAGCAAACTCTTTTAGGAAATTGGTGTAAGGCCCTGGAGGTCTATATACGGTAGCCAATGCTAGAGATAATAGGGATTTTTTTCTTACATCTAAGAGCGTAACATTTAGCACAAGCACTTCAAACGAATTAAACCTATGACGAGTTTTCTGAGTAACATTAAGGATATCTCTGTAGATTGTTGCAACACCGCCGCCATGACCGATCAGACGGGGCTCATGCTTATAACAGTACCCTGGCGGAGTAGACTCATTTAGACCGAAATAATCATTTGGTTTAAGCCAGGTTTCAGTAAGGCACAGAACATCGAAATTATTATCTGTGACCATTTCATTTACAATAACCGCCTTAGGTGTGAGCGATCTAATGTTTAGAAGACCTAGCTTTAGAAATTGTTTTTGTTCACTAATAGCGAGATTTTTTGTTTTAATAACAATTAGATTTTTTCTAGATCCCGCAGTAGATTTATTATTTGATCTTAGTAAACGAGGAATAGACACAGTTTCTATGCAATGTTCTAAACTCGTATTAATATCAATTAAATTGGTGCAGTAGAGACTGTGATTTGGATTTTTGGTTACTAGTCAAACGGTATTTAACATCTTGGAGATGTTATCCGACTGAAGATCTGCCCCGATTCTACTTGGGTGTAAGCCATCAGCGCGGAAGAGCCTTGGTCGCTCCCAAAACAGATTCCAATTATTTACAAAAATCAGTTTCTTCTCATTGCACCATGACAATAACCATTCATTTAGCGCGAATAATCTACTGAACTTTTCATGCCCTCGTCGGTACGTAGGAAGCGGTCCAGACACAATAATCGATGTTTCAGGCGATGTGCTGCGTACTGTATCGATAAGGATCCTGAAGTCTTTCTTCAGGACCTCCGTCTGTCGCAGCCTAATGTCGTTAGCTCCCGCGTGCAGCACAACAGCTCCGACGCGCTCGTCACCGTTCAAGATCTCAGTTACCCGCGCAGTGATATCGAGAACACGAGCACCAGGAAAGCAGTGACTGTGCACCTTACTTTTACCTAACGTAGCATGGACGTGTCGGACGGTGGAATCGCCGATGATCACAGCATCGCGTTCCGTTTCGCGAAGAGGGGAGAAGCAGTTCTGAGTTGAGATCTCGAAAACCGGGAGGGGCGAAAAAATTCTTGTCCTGGCTCGCGGCTTCCGCGGAACCACCCAGGCTTCGTGGTGGTGTGTTGGAGCCGGAGTGAATGAAATCATGGCTGATCGTGACCTGGACGCTCGGGACCAATGCTGAGAAACCCACGGAGTAGACGAGGTCAGCGTCAGCGGGTTACTAACGTTAATCACTGATCCGTGTGCATCAGCGCGTGATGTTTCAAGAGCTAAACGCCGGTCTCTCAGCTCACCTTGTCTCTCTAGAAGGTCACGGATCTGCTTTTCTACTGCTTCTAATTTAGACTGCACCGCGAGCATTTCAGATTTGTTCTCATCTGCACCAAAAGGTAGATAACATACATACATCTGATATATTCGCCATTTTAACAGATGGACAGTAAGTTAGCAATGATGCAACCAGTGATGCTATTAATATTTATACTAATTTATGACTCAAGTCTTGGGTACAAAAAGTCTTTTTAGTGGTATGGGTGTAATGTAGACGCACGATAGACGGGAAAACAAACAAACTCACAGCAGGCAACGAGGCTGACAAAAGCAGTCGATTGCAGGGCGAACAGCAGTGAAGCGGTGTCTCGCTCTACGACCAACAACCAATGTTCAAACCGTATTTGCGCAAACAAACAAACGCAAACAAACAAACTCACAGCGGGCAACGAGGCTGACAAAAGCAAAAAAGTCAATGGGACAAAAGTCAATGGGATCCAACTTTCATGGTGTTGTTTTAATTACTTTATAATGCCTTTGACAATTGTTGATTTTTGACTGAAAACAAGATGTCATTGTGATGACAACATTGGCAAAATTTCAAGATGATCTGATGTTGCATTTGATGGAGGCGGCACGAAGGGTGGTTGTCAAAATAGGATACTCAGATTTGCGCTTCTGTACTATAGAGTCTGTTATTTTGCATATTGATATTTGGAAGAAAGAAAAAGACCCACTTCAGAGATACATCTGTAGTTTTTCTCCAGTAGAGGTACTATGTTCACTGATTTGACCAGAGCATCAGAAATCCTATACATTCGAGAGATTGCGAATAGAATCGTCACAGAAGAGCATGCAAGCTTTGTTATTACAAGGTGTTTGTTGTTGCAGTACCATTAATGGCCTTCCAGCTGCAGCAGTAATAGCCTCACTCCTGCGGCCTTGGCTGATGGCAGCACTTGAAGTGTATCGATTGCTGCACTAGTGAATTCAATACAGCGCTGCAACTAAAAACTTAAGGCACGGCGGGCCTCAGAGGTAGGATTTGATTGTCCCTGCTTTACGATGTATTGAGTGCGAGAGTGAATACCCTGTGTTAAAGCAGACAGCGTTATAAATGAGCAATGTTAAAGCTCGATCCAGATGCTTGAGGTTTTGTGTTAAGCAAACCAAGACCTCTTTCTATTTTCAGTTTGGAAAGGGAGACCATTACGCACACACTCGCAAATGTCTTAGTCCTTCAGAGTTCATTGTGACGTCTTCGAGATGAGTGCTTTTAGATACCGTTTTATACTATTTGTAATAAAAACATGTCAGATTTTGAATACTCGTGTTGTTCTTTGCACCGACAGGAGGAGAAGAAAATCAGCAAGTGTCACTGGCACTTTTGCTGCTCACATCACGTCAGATACTTTCAGAGAAATGATTGATCAAAGCCAGCCGTCAGCTCTATCAGTCTGGACAGCCACGAGTCAAAGGTCACCTGTGTTTTTCTCCAGAGCTATTTTACTTGCATCGTATGTATAAGTAGGGATCACTTAAGTTGGTTTGCTCAACCTCATGGTATATATGTTTATATATGTGTGTGTGTTGTGACACATGATTAATGTAGGGTTTGCTGTAGCATGCCCTTCATCCTCTGTCCTCCTGGTGGAACCCTTTTTTTCTTTTTCTCTTTTGCTTTTCACTCTCACTTTATCATTCAATCTCTTTTTTTTTCAATCTTTAATCAAAAAATTTTCTTCACCTCTTTTTTTCCTTTTCACCCCATATGAAAGAAAAATCACAAATGAGATCTCTGTGATATATCTGTTGTTCTTGGACAGTAATGGGATTTAATGGAGTCTTACCATTAAATTAATCAATTTTTCTTAATCAATTTACAATTTTAAGATGAGATCTCAACAATATCACAAACTGTGCTCAGATTTTCCAAGATACTAAAATCTGCAATCTAAAGTGAAAGGCTATGTTTTTTTTGACATATCTTGATATTATCTTTTCCGATAATCCTTTTCACTCGGATGTACGTCACAATACGGCAGAAAAGATCTGTCAGTACTTCCGTTTTATAGCCATTTTAACATTTGGCAGTTTGGCAGTTACAATTGCATTGTAGGATGCAGTACTTTATATATTTCTCTTTTATTATACTGTTCATTTTTGGTAAATGTAGCAGGTCACTTTATTCTGTGAATAAAGAAAAGAAAACGTTGAGACAACCTGAGGCAATGTTGATACTGAAATGAAACATAATTAAGAACAAGTCACCATTTATATAGCGCTTTTAACAACATGGACTGTTTCAAAGCAGCTTTACAGTGATGATAATTAGGAAGTATTATTCAGTATTATTATTTTTTTTTATCTCTGCGCAAGCTTTGAAAACGCAAACCTGTGAAAACGCTGATGGTGTGCACATGCGTATTACGTGCTTAGTTTGAATATATATGTGTCCAAGCGTGTAGTCTTTCTTTACAAATTTACCTAAAAAAATTACTTGTCTGGCCTTAAAAATTCAACTGGATCCGGCGGACTGCGGTAAACCTTGGGATAAACAGAGAGACTAATATGACTTATGATGTAACAAGTACATCAGGATTTATGGGGAGTGTTCCCGGTTCCGGCTGACCAAATCTATGCAGCCTAACATTGTTTTTTAGAAGTTTATAATGTGTTATGTGTATGCTAGGTCACAGAGATGTGTTTTTAGTCTAGATTTAAACTGAGTGTGTGTCTGCTTCCCAGACAATGTTAGGAAAACTGTTCCAGAGTTTTGGTGCTAAATAGGAAAAGGATCTACCACCAGCAGTCGATTTATATATTCTAGGTATTATCAACTGGCCGGAATTTAGATCACAATAGACAAAAGGACTATAATGCATTAAGAGCTCGCTCAAGTACAGGGGAGCTAAACCATTTAGTGCTTTGTAAGTAATCAGAAATATTCAAAAATGTATACGATGTTTAATAGGGAGCCAATGCAGTGTTGACAGAACCGGGCTAATATGGTCATACTTCCTGGTTCTGGTAAGAACTCTAGTTGCCGCGTTTTGGACCAGCTGTTTGTTTATTAGGTGTGCATTAAGTCTAGCCTTGATGTCATGAACGCATTAACTAATTGTTCCACATTTGTCATTGAGAGCATATGATGTAATTTAGATATATTTTTAAGATGGAAGAATGCGGTTTTTGCAGATGCTAGAAACTTGACTTTCAAATAAAACATTGGTATCAAAGAGCACCCCCAGGTTCCTAACCGATGACGAAGACTTGACAGAGCAGCCATCAAGTGTTAGACAGTATTCTAGGTTATTACTTGAGGAAGTTTTTTGTCCAATAATTGACCCTTCGCTAAGCCACGCCCGAAAACCGGCACTGGCCAATCGTGTCTCAGCAACCGTAACTAGGCGCAGGAGGTCTGGCAAGCTTTCGAGCGAGGGAAACATGCCGAAGCGTTGTGTGTATGGATTGTGCGAATCTGATACCCGGTATCCTAAAAGTTTGGACGGGGGAGTGGAATTTTTTTCCTTCCCGAAAATCTAAAAGCCAAGGGGAGAAATGATGGGCGTGGATCAAGCAGTGTGGGAGACCCCATTCACAACTAATGTCCACAGGATTAACAAAAACACCTATTGCTTGGAAATAATGACGGTTCTTTGTCCATAATGCATATATTTTAACGTAAAATAAGACGATTAAAGACAAGACGGAGGCTCACTGACATACTTTAAAATATATTTCAGAATTTTGTTAATCGACGGCCTACTACCCCTGACTGAGTAACTTTAACCCAATCCGATCGCGGCTCTCCCGGTGTTAGTGTTATTCCACAAGATTTATGGATAAGCTGTTTGATTTATAATTATTAGATTATTTTCACATTTCACTTACCCTGCTGTGCACGAACATAGCTGTTCCTCGATTTGTGTGTTTCCCATTTGAATGGTCAGCGTATGAGGCGGCTGCTGCTTGCGCTGGGTCTATGGCTTTAGCTTCAATTTTTATGAAATTATTCTCTAATCGGTTGCATATTATGTCATGGATATATCCCTCGAATGCATACTGCGGTCCCTTTTGTCTTGCTCTCTCAGATATTTCACATGTTCGCCAAAAATGACTAATTATCTCATTGGGAATGTCTGACACCGGTGCATACACACTGTGCCAGGCGCGAAAGCTTGTCAGGCGTAGCAACAGTAACTAGGGAGGGCGGAGCTTAGCGAAGGGTCAATTAGAATCTCTGTTTTTTTAGAATTAAGTAGTAGGCGATTACTAGTCATCTTACTAGTTTTGTGAGCTATGAAAGCATTAATATTTTCGTCTTGACTCTAAGTTTTCTTTTTCTCCACCACTCTTTCCCTTCACTCCTATTCCCTCTTTTCTTTTCCATTAGTTTTATTGAATTTTGAGTCAATCATGTCAGATTTTCCAGACAATGCCTTTAAAGGTTGCTCAGTAAGGAGCAGTGCACCCTGTCCCCATATGAATCGTAACCTTTGTGGTCAGCCTGGTTATTCTTCTGTATAATGACTGAGCTTGAATCCTTTCAGGCTTTCTGAAACACAGATGACCTCATAAAATATCTGTCATGGTTGGAATCATTGCCATGGTACCGCTAACTGCGCCGGGAGTCGTGCTTTGCAGATTGTGTTTGTGTGTTTGTGTTTAAGCGCGCACACGTTTATGTGTGTGTGTGTGTGTGTGTGTGTGTGTGTGTGTGTGTGTGTGTGTGTGTGTGTGTGTGTGTGTGTGTGTGTGTGTGTGTGTGTGTGTGTGTGTGTGTGTGTGTGTGCGAGTATACCAGTAATCTTTGACCTTGTTCGGACATTTTTTAGTCCCCATCAGGAAAACAGCTTATAAATCATATGAAATTAAGATTTTTTGAAAATGTAAAAATGCAAAAAGTTTTCTGTGATGGGCAGGTTTATAGTTAGGGGATAGAATATATACGTTGTTTGTACAGAATGAAAAATCATTATGTCTATGGAAAGTCCCCATAAAACATGGAAAACTGTATATGTGTGTGTGTGTGTGTGTGTGTGTGTGTGTGTGTGTGTGTGTGTGTGTGTGTGTGTGTGTTTGTGTCATGACTCTAACACCAAATGTTCATTACACATTTCATTTTAACGATTTAATTCTTAATTCTGTCATTTAGTTTTGATACTAAAGTGTTTTATAGTGTTACATTTGCCACTGACATCACAGCTATGATGAAATCATGTATGATAGCTACCAGTGAGAGTGTTTTCATCCATGTTCACTTACCACCTAGAGATAACATACTGTAGATATTACTTTGAATTCATATTTGGCATAAAAAAAATTCAGACAGCAGTAGAAAAATATTGGACATCTAAAAATGATTTTATGTAACTAAAGTCAGTTTTTTGAAAATTCACAGTGAAACTGTCACTTTTTTTCTCAGGCTGAGAGGTAGCTTTATCAAGCATGGTCTGAATAACTGACATTTTATTGGTTATTTAAATTAAATTGCCCCCTCTTACGGTTGCCTCCGATCCCCTACTGTTTTGTCTAAATAGGACCAATAATGGCGAACATTTTATGAAACACTGGTCTCATTTTAATCAATATTTTGATTATTTTGGTGAAAATACTGGTTGTTTGCATTTCACTGATTTCATTCATTTATTTTCCCGTAAGCACTTAGCTTCTTATCCTGATCTACTCACTTACATTTTCTGTTTAAGTCAACATCTCTAACCTTGCTAAATATTGTAATAACATTTTATCATGGTTCATGGTATGCAGTTACTCGTTCAAAGGGATGTGACCCTGGAGCCAGAGAGCGTGTAAGAGAATAAACATAATGATATCTTACCGTCTATAATCTGTGTTACTGCCTATGTCTGACATTCACCTCTGTGTCCTCCTGTGTGTTTAGACAGTGCATTCATCACTATGGGCCCAATGACGACCTCCTCTGAGACCTATACCACTGGATCATGTCTATCTCATTATCACTTACTCTGTCTCTCTCTCTCTCTCTCTCTCTCTCTCTCTCTCTCTCCCAGAACAACCGTGTTCATCGCTTTTTGTCTGTTATTCTTCCTCCCAATCCCTTTTATTTGTATAAAAGTTGTCCTCCCTCACCCCTCTTCCTTTCTTTCTTTTGCTTGACAGCCGTTTACTGGAGCATTATTACTCCCTGTATAAGCCCTTCTTTAATTAGACACCAATTTGAACGGATTTACGCTTTTTCACATGCCAAAACATTCATATTGGCTGTTTATCCCTGTGGTTAAAGGGCATAGCTGTCAAACTGACCACAATTCATGGCGATATTAAGTGTTTTGCAGTGAACTGAGCAGCCCGGCGTAGCTCCGTTCCCTCCGAAATAACATGGGCTATCTGGTGATTAAGGATTTAGAAGACTAAGTGGAGATGTGTCGGGTGGTCCTGTAAATGATTCAGGAGAACTGATTGCTGGTGTGCGTTTTTGAATCTCAGTCATTAAAGCTCGGCCCGCATTTCAATTTAAGCTCTCATCCTCCGCTCTGACGACTATGATCTCCGTGCAAGGCGAAAATCGTAATTTAGTCGTTGCGCCATGCAGGCGGCAGTTATTTTTCTCTTTAATAATACATATTACACTTTTTTTCTGGGATTTCTTTGCATAAATCAAAGTAGTATGAAAGATGAAAAAGAAATTTACGTTTCACGCGCGGAGACCTTTGTAGAACTTATGCGGTGGCTTGTTATTACCCCACTCATACTGTTATAGGGGCTGTAAATTAATGAAATCGCAAAACGCTGGCAAACGGATCGTTCCAAATGATCAACGTCCCAGTGTATCTTGACATCAGCTTTGAACTGAGGAAGAGTTGTAGTCAAGACCACCTAAACCGAGACCAAGTCAAGACCAAGACCCATTGTGTGTTGAGTCAAAACCTTTGAGGGTTTGAGACAAAGATAAGACCAAAGAAGGGCGAGACCGAGTCAAGGCTAAGACCAGACCAGCATTCCTTAAATTCACCTAAAAGATCCACGTTTACTGATTGAGAAATGTCTTATATTTAATCAATCAATACTTTTAGAATAATAAGACACTATATAGAACTGTTACCAATCAAATGAAATCACTAACAACAAAGTTCATCTTTGCACTGCAGAGATAGGACAGAAGTTCAGCTGAAGCATCTGAATTGGTACAATTACAACTGCATAAATAATGTTGCGATTTTTTTTTTATAAAATGTTTTATTTGTATAAAATCAGTATGTTTTCAATCGTGCTCATATTTGTGAAAACGGCTCTCTAGCTCTTGTGATATTGTTTAATTATATCTTATGTAATATTGTAAAAATCAAGATCTCATACAAGTACTCTTTTGCAATCATATCTTATTTTGTAGCCATTTGTATTAATTTTGGTGACATTTTTGACACAACCCCCTCATTGATTTCTGACCCAGCAAGAAATAAAATTAGAAATGAGTTATTGATTGCATTGAAGCAGGAAGTTTTACATCCAGTCCCATTAATGATGTTAACAAATAAATCTGACAATGCACCAGCAATTTAGTGATATTCCCTCAGTTGTGGCCTTAAAATGAAAATCCAGAGTCCTCTTAGTCTTAGGCCGAGACAAGTCCGGTCTCAAATACCACAACACTACTGCTACCACAACACAACACTGCAGTCAAGTAAACTCAGTCACGTTTATTTATAGCACTTATACAAAAGAATGCTTTAAACCAAACAGATTTACAGTATTACAGTGAATTACAGTTCAGTGTCTACTATAAAGCAGCTCTCCAGTGTTTGTTTTCACTCGCGGTATTCTGACCTTGACGGACTCAACAGAGGAAATGAACCGGATAAGATTTCCATGTCAAAGAAGGCGGAGCCTCCTAGCCTCACCTGTCCTATTACGTAATCGCCATGAACCAATGGTAGTTCGAAGGTGTTAACCAGTCGGAGCAAACTTTTTGCTTTATAAAGCTGTTTAGAACTCACAAAACGAACTCCAAACGAACTTTGTTTTGACCTAAATTTTGTTCGAAATGACATCACACCAGTCCGTTCTTTGATTTCGCTGGAAGTATATTGGGTGCTTCAGAACGAGGCCATGAATCTGGTTTCTCCCTTTGACTAAATCTCTCACTTTACATGTACTATCACGCCTGTCCGCTAACAGAGTCATCCTGCTGAAGTCTCACTCTCTTTCCCTGTATATCTCTCACACGCTCCCTCTCTTTTCCCCTCCTCGTGACCCTGGCTTACTCTCTGCCCCGCTAAAGGTGTTTGTCTGTGAGCGGCAGTGAGGATTACCTTTCCATCAGTAGAAGAATGAGGTGTGAAAAGCAATCTGAGGAACGCCAGGCCGGCTGATATGGAACTATGGCGGATGCAATTATGCCTATGACAGATCATTTCTGACCTGATCCCTCGCTGCTCTGGATGGCAGCCAGCCACCGCCGTTGTTTTGTTTTGCTTGTGCACCGTGTGAAATTTGAAAACCTTTAGCAAGGGAGTAGTGACATAGCAGACTTCTCCATTTTTCTCTGCTCTCCCTTACAGTCCTGCTCTTGAGGAACAAAAATGATGGAGAAGAAGATGTATGAACTTTTCCTAAACACTCTCTCTTTTTCCTTTCTCTTTTTAGATACTCTTCCCAAGGGTGGTCGCTCGACCAGATTAGCATATTTGCTCTGGTGGATGCCTTTGTGCAAAGATGCAAAGCCCTAATAGAGGTGAGAATACACTACAAAATGATGCAAACAAAGTACACTCACAAAGTAAATTTTTTAAATGCATGCAAAATTTTTACACCCCTACTTTTTTCAAACACACATCCGAAGAATATGCTCTCAGATTTCTCAATAATTCACATCTCTTTGTTTTTTTGCTTTCACTTCTTGTATTTTCCAGAACTACTGTCCTTGCTGAGATCTGTATTTTATATCACTTGACATTTTTATATTTATTCATGCACTTTTTTTGCGGTGTGCTCCTATTTGTTCCACATACTATTGGCTATATACTATACTATATACTATTTCCACAAATAGGGCAGAAAATAGTGCATCCTTTTCTCTCTCTCAAAAAGTGATTAACGAAAATAGAAATTGTTGTCTATCAACCTTTGGAGGTCAAACTGAATTTTGAGCTATTTGCTATGGACTCATTATGGGAAAAAAACTATATTTTGAATATCAACGTTAGAAGACATTTAATTAATATGTTTCTTTCTCTTTCTTTCAGGTGTGTGACTGTCAGCAGCAGTTTGCTCGCTGTGAAGATGGTGAGCGGGCGCCGTTGCCGTGCTTTGCAGGGCGTCAGGGATCAGAGGTCACTCAGAGATTGCTGTACATAGAGGCAACCTTTGACAACAGCCTGCAGGTCCTGAAGTCTGTTAAGGACATCCTGGATGTCGGAAACCCCTCTTGGCACGAGGACTACTCCAGGTGCAATGTGTTTGTAAATTGATCAGGGCACAGAGAGAAAGAGAGGTTCTGTGAAATAGCTGGCTTTGTTTGTCCATATGGCCAATATGATGTCTACACCGGAAGCTGCACATCACCTCTGAATGTTTCCTAATTGTGGACCAATCATTTTTACTATAGTAAAAAAAACTTTTTTGTACTTTTGAAAGTAGTCTCTTATGCTGTATTTATTTGAAAACTCTTGAAACTCTTCCAAGCAGCAGATTTAGTCCGCCAAGACTATGTACATTCCATTCTTTAAGGGATTGTTGTCTCAAAAATGAAAATTCTGTCATTAATTACTCACCCTCATATAAAATTTCTGTCCCTCCTTTGACAGCTACGCAACTGACACTTTGACGCTTTACAAAGTTCATAAAGAGATCGTAAAACTAATCCATATGAATTGAGCGGTTTAGTCCAAATTTTCTGTTTAGTTTAATTTAGGCTTTTAGTCACATATAAACATTGATCAGCGAACATAAACAAAAGCTCAACCGACCTGCTTGATGCGCGAGCACAAAAAAAACAGAAGAATGAATCTCATTGGTTTATAAATGTTTATAGAATAAATAAAAGTCTAAATTTAATCTGTTCATCATATTAAGCGATCGAATCTCAGAAAATTTGGACTAAACCGCTCAATTCATATGGATTAGTTTTATGATCTCTTTATGAACTTTGTAAAGCGTCTGTGTCAGTTGTGTAGCTGTCAATGCAGGGACATAAAGCTCTCAGATTTCATCAAAAAGATCTTCATTTGTGTTCCGAAGATGACGAAAGTCTTACGGGTTTGGAACGACATGAGGGTGAGTAATTAATGACAGAATTTACATTTTTGGCTCAACTATCGCTTTAACAATAAATGCTGTTTAAATCTATTCCAAGAGTCTCATAACTGTATTATATTTAAACAATATAGCCTATATAAAATGAAACTGATATTGGGCAGGAAAAATAAAGCAGCTTGAGTTACTGACAGGGCAACAACATTAGAAAAAGGGTTTTTGTAAAAATGAATGTGCCACATTTTTGGTTCTTACAGTGTAGACGGCTTCATTGACTAAAATGGGAGCGATCTAGTTTTGTTGTGTAGTGACACGCTAAATAAGTAAGATTGTGTGTCAGTCTTTCTGCCAGGCTGTCTATAAGGCAGTCAGTCGTTCTGGTTCTCATGTATATTTATGAATGTTTGTCATTCTCTCCTGCTTATTGGCCTGCTGGCCTGTTGGGGATTTCCATACATCCTGTATTAGCATATCTCCATAAATATGCATATAACGACCTGCATATTTGGATCATATAGATACTTTTTCATGAATATTCTGCCTAAATGTATGTGCAGTGGGGAGAGGATCACTGTGCCTTCTGCGTATGAGCCCATCGTGCCCCTATTGTCATTCACAACTGTTTGTGGCAGCAGGCAGTTTGGCTGCTTGTCTGAATACCATCATGAACGTGTGTGACGGAAGCTGGTCTGCCCATCAGCCTCTAGAGAACACTCCCCCCCCCCGCCCCAGGCACTGCCGGACCTTGGGAAAGGGAGCAGTTTGTGAGCAAGTGTGTGCATCTGATGGCCATGATGGATTGGGGCCGAGACGGGTCATAGGGTTAGGATGTTGTTGCCAAGACAAACAGCTGTGCTTGTGTCTGGGGCAGGTGTTTCATAGTGTCTCAGCATATTGAGAGAACCCAAATCAATACCAGCCTCCATTTATGGCCGAGAGTGTGTGTGCGCTGGACTCTGCCTTTGAATAGAGGGCACCGATTTGTGTTTGGAGCATGCTGTACAGTTCTGCCCATTTCTTTGTTGTTTTGTGCCTCTTGTTTATCCGTGTGCGTGTGTGTTTTAGCTTCTGTGATAAAGTGAAAGATCTGGAGGTGATGATGCAGAATTTGATCACTTCGGCCTTCGAGACGGTGAACTGTGTGGAGGAAGGAGTACAGCTGCTTGACATGTTTCAGCACCTGTCTGGAAGAGAGGTCTTTCTCACACACACGTAGCCTTCAATTCACACACACTTTATCACCTCCTTTAAAACCTTGCGCACTGTCAGAGCGCAGCTCTTCTTAGCAAATACAGTGAATACAAATGACTCCAGCAGAACAGACCACACACAGACTTTGCATGTCACTTCCTTTTCACTCTCATTTACTCAAAAGTTCAATAGCAGGACCACACACACACACACACACACACACACACACACACACACACACACACGCCCTCTGCTCTCTCACCTGTCTCTTTACTTAATGTCATTAAGATGTTTACCTCATTAATCACCTTCATCTCTTCTGACTTTTGTCTTCCCCTTCAGTCTTTTCTCTTCTCCTTCGCCCTTTCGTTCTGTCATTCTCATTTGGCATTTCAGTCTTAAATTTCAAAGTGCTGCATTATGCATTATTGCCAAAGCATTAGAACAACAAATAATAAAAAAGTCTAAAACAAAAATGTGTCAAATGTGAAAGTAAAATGAAATCATAATAAACAGATTTTATGAAGTAATAACAAGGCATTGGCAAACAGTAAAAATATTCCATTGCAAACAGGCAACTAGTTAAGGTAATGATCATAGCAGTGATTTGTTCTGCATTAAGCAAGTAACAAGAGGCTGTGTATTACAGTAATTTTACCACTGTTTACCATATTTCCTGAGTGTTTCTCTTTTAAATCTCTCTCAGGCCATCAAGCGGACCATTGACAGGAAGACGGTGGATCTATATGCTCTGCTCAATGCTGAGTTTGGTAATGTCAGTGATGTGGTGATGTTCAAGACATCATCCCTCACTCCTGCTCATATGCCTCAACACGCAGGACAGGCCCACTTGACCCGAGCCCTCCGCTCACGGATAGAAAGACCTATGGAGGTGAGATTCTGTGTGTGAGTTAGAAAGACTGAAAGAGACAGTGCAAGATGTTGGTTAAACCTTCAAAAAATCAAACTATGAGATCAGGGGGAGGAATCAAAATCCTTTTTTTATTCAGAAATGGTTCTGGGTAGGGTTGCACCAGCAGTTCGTAATTTCTTTCTTAAATTGGAAACGTAAAGTCCACACTAGAGGCTTAGTAACTACTGGCTAGTTTGTACTTTATTCCGTTGCACCATTTGTTCGTAAGGCAGAGCGTAGCTAGTAGGTCGTAAACTCCCCGTAAAGTAATGCGTAGTCGCATAATATGAGGTTTACCCTCGATGATCCAATTGCAGCCTTCAAATACGTGAGCAAAAGTTGTTTAAATGCTGGGAATTTCAGTTTTTCCTTCATTCTAACTTCTTTTACCTCACTTAACTAACGGTAAAAATACGTTTCCATTAAATACGATACTGAATCATGATAACATAACAAATGTTTTTATATGTAAATAACATTCAGAAACTGTATTTAAAATGAAATTAATAAGGATAAATATATAAGTACTGATACAGAAAAAATAAGAAATAACATTTATTGATTATGACAGATTTTATTTGACATGCACAACACGGACCGATGGGATAGATGCCCACATCCGTGCGCTGTAGGACCGGTACATGTTGATGAGCCGCTAACAAAGTAATCTATTTACATACATTATCTATTTACAAAGCTGAATAAATTAGCTTTCCATTGATGTATGGTTTGTTAGGATAGGACAATATTTGGCCGAGATACAACTATCTACCATCTACAACTGAAAATCTGGAATCTGAGGGTGCAAAAAAATCGAAACATTGAGAACATCGCCTTTAAAGTTGTCCATTTATGTTTGCGATATTGCTGCATTCACTCACAAAAATAATTATTTTATATATTTACGGTAGGACATTTACTAAATATCTTCATGGAACATGATCTTTACTTAATATCTTAATGATTTTTGGCATGAAAGAAAAATCGATAATTTTGACCCATACAATGTATTGTTGGCGATTGCCACAAATATACCTGTGCTACTTAAGACTGGTTTTGTGATCCAGGGTCACATATGTCTAAAGAATTGAAGTCTGTCAGGTAAAAGAAGAGCTTATACGCTTATTTCATGCAGCCGTTATTTTGAAATCGAAAGCGAGGCTCCGGTGGGAAGAACCCGGGAAGTAAAGATAAACAACAATGCCTTGGACTACCAACCTGAAGCTGCTGCCGCGATTTACACTATTGGATGTTAATATCCAATATAGGATATGTAGATATAGTTCGTTCCTGCTTATTTTTTTTACTTTCTGGAGAAAAAAAAAAATCAATGAATTTCACTGTATATAGTCTAAAGTATGAAAGAAATGTATGTACATTTTTAGAATAACTAATTTCTACATTAAATGCAACAATACGCCATCGCATTCGCGACTCTCCTATGATTAAAGGCGACACTTCCGGTTTTCTTCCCACCGGAGCCTCGCTTTCGATTTCAAAATAACGGCTGCGTGAAATAAGCGTAGTGATCCAGTTCAGTCTGCCTGCTATTTTATTCCTACTGTTACTCCTGATCGGAGGCTTACGTAAATATTTAGTTTATACATAGAGTTATGCTTCAACTAAGTTTAATGGTGCAATGCAAAAATATTTAGTAGTGCGTAAGTTGTATCTTAGTGCCCATTTACTTCAAAACTAGGCTAAGTTGTAACTTATGGCAAAAGAAATGAAACATTTTAGCTGAGTTGTGAATTGTGAAATTCACCCTGAAACAGTGTAATTGTATTATTATTTATAAACTGGTATACTATTTATTAATATTTTGAATTACATTTTTATATTTTCAGTTTTCATTTTACTTTTAGTTTTACTAAGTTGTATGTGCTTTTGTGATTTGTATTACTTTGTACTTATAAACTTATATTGTTTTTTGTATATTTCTATTCAACTTGAATTTTTCATTTCAGTTTTATTTAATTTGTAATTTTAGTACTTCAACGTAAATTCTTTTATTTCAGTCAGTTGCCATGACCGATTAGTCCGATCCACTAATGAATGAGTCTTATGAGCTGTTTTTTTTAATGAACCAGTCAAAACAACTCCCAAATGAGCCTCATCAATCTAAAACTATCATCACGTTCATATTTAACTTAAAATAAACCAAGCACATGAGGTTTTGTGGAATCAGTGTAATAGGTTATATAGTATAATGTACACTAGTTAGGATTAATTATGTTGTGTTTCCTCAAAAATACTGAAAAAAGAATTTAATAGAATTTCCTTCCCCAAGATATCCAACATACTGAAATCAAATCAAACTTGAGAGTCGCCACCAAAAGCTCTCATATAAAAATCCCACAGTCAAAAAGTGGTATCATAGTATCCTGAAAGATGCTTCAACTAGATGTGTGTTAGGAGACCACAAGGTGACTAATCAGTCCAATCCCAGCATGCACCAGGCCATACCCTTTTCCCCCTCACCCTTTATAGGTGAACTCTATTGGGTTTTACGGACAAATGAATCAGATTCCAACCCAAAACCTCCACCGGGCTGAATCTGGGAGGTGTCAGAAACAGCTTAACTCCATTGATGAGCTCTTCTCTGTGTTGACGAGTGTGTTGAGCTGAGCGCCTTGTGTCAGAGGCCAGCGAGCGGCCCCAGCAGAGGCTCTGGAGTCCAGCCAGGATCCAGCCACATAGGCCCTAATGCTATTATAGCAAGCTGTGCCGCCACACTTTCTCGTTCTTTTTGTCACTTTCCATTTCACACACCCTTACTCTCTATTTCTGTCTCCTGTTTTCTCTTTCTTTCACTTCTCATCTCTTTTTCTTCAGTTTGCATAAATAGCACATTGCCTCTCCATTGTGTTTAAATTCATTTTCCACTTTCTTTAAGAAGGCAATTAAGAGCTGGCATAAGCTTTAATTGGACACAGATATGATTATATTGCATTTCCCCACAAGCTTAATGAAGGTCTGATTGGGCATCGTAAAATATGTTTACATATTTAATGCATAGCCTATGAGAAATTCCTAACATGAGCGATGTTTACCCTTGGTTTGTTTAGCTTAGTTGTGCACTGGCGGTTGTTTTGATTGTTTGTGACCTTGCATGTGTGACTCAGTAAGATCTCAAGATGTTGTTTGTTTGTAAGTGATGAAATGTGCGCTCACAGAAGGCTCTTCGTTCTCTCTGAGCTCTTCCTGTCTGTTTGTCAACATGTGTTTTCTGCACATGTGTTGTCTAGGTTCTCCGGCGCACTCATTTCCTGCCTCACACCAGCAGTGGAGAGGAAGTGCATGCGAGTTATGCTAGGCTGTGTCAGATTCTGGATGAGAAGGTGAGGAGGAACTTCACAGACTGGAGTCAGAGTCTGAACAAAGAGTGTCTCCGCAGTCTTGACCAGCCGCTCATGATCCGCTGTAAAGGGATGGCAGGCTTGTTGGACATCAACTTTAACAAGTACGTGATCACACAAACACACATATACAGGCCCTCCAGTATCAGTAGGACTGTGTGTATATATACATATATTTATCAGAAAAGCAGTTTCTTTTTTTAAAATATATTTATTTCCATTGTTGCCTTCAATGGACAGGACCGTATAGAAATATCATAGGATAACTTTTTTCTGATGAGGGAAAAATAATGTCAAACCAATAGATCCCAATGGATTATATCCAACGCTACACTGATTATTCTGTTAGACTTTAGGTTGAATATGTTGCGAATACTGTTTATTATTGTTCTTAAACAACCTATTCAAACACTTTAAAGAAATCAAGTTGTGCTAATTTTTAATTTTTCATGATCTGTAGTCATAATGCACATTACTGGAGTTGTTTTATACATGCTGAATGTTCTAGTGTGAATACAAACACGCAGACTGTGAATGTACAACTGTTTTTGTGTGTTAAGGAACCTACTGAAGATGTTTAATGAGATTCATTACTGGGAACGACTGCATTTTGAGGTCCCTCACTATGTGTCAGAGGTGTATCAGCGCAGAGAGGAACTGCACAACCTGAGAGAGAATGTCCTCCTCATTGTTAGAGACTATAACAGGTCGGTATGGCTGACAGATACTGACTTTCTCTCCCATATACTTGCAGACAAACTTGTGAGGACCATCCATAGATCTCTGTTGTTCTTAAAACATTCTTATATATCATCATCATCATCTTCATATTTTTGGCACATTCTACAAATCCAAAGTGCTTTTTTATGTTTATTTTTAATTTTGTTATCTTTTATATGATCTGTTCAAATGCGATATATTTATTGCTTATTGCTAGAAAATAACACGGTAACACTTTACTTAAAGCCTTTATATATAATGCATTATAAAAGTATTCTTAATGCCTTTATTATGCCATGCAATACACCTTACAATGCATTGTATGGTTTAATGAATTACTGTAATCAGGGTTATAATACATCATAATACATATGTTACATCTTTAGAAAGTGTAATACATTAAAACACATGACAAACAATCAATCTCAGATGTAACAAGGAATCTGGAAATATTATAATGCATTTTAACTTTGGTAACAGTTGTTTATGAAAAGATATAATGCATTATAACTTACATTATGAGTACCTTCATAATACATTATACATAAAGGTTAAGTGTTACCAATTAGACAGAGAAATTAGGCTGTTAAATTATACTTGCAAATATCATCTAAAATCAGTAAAACAACTCATAATATTTAGTTTCACATACTAAGTTTGATACGTAACATTCTCCTAACAAGTTGGATGTAGTATATTTGTGAAGAAATTACCTGTAATTTACTACTTATTAGTATAGAAAAACAAGTGGACTTTCACAAACACATGCATCTTTGCCGGTTTCATACATATTTAAACAGTGTACTTGTCAGGTAACTTCGCATCTTTAATACACGTTCTGCACAAACTGAGTATTTACATTCCATCAGCCTCAATATACACATCTCCATTCAAGACTTTACCGCATCCAATCTGGAGAAAAGCACTTGAATTAAATGTGCACACACACACACACTCTCTCTCTCTCACACACACACACACACACACACACACACACACACACACACACACATGCACGCACACACACACATATACACAATTTCAATGAACAAAACAATTCACACTTATGTCCCTCTTTGTGTAGTGAATAATAACCTCCTCCTCTCTCACATAAGCCACTCAGCGCATACACACACACACACACACACACACACACACACACACACACACACACACACACACACACACTCTTCAGACTGGAGGACTCATTGTAACTCTCAGAGGGACAGAGTGAGTCATCTCTGTCAGTATTGTTACCACATTTAATGCATTCTACACATGCCAGCTGGAAACAAACACTTAAACCCAGCACAAGCTAAACAGGCCACTTGCCCCAAATGGCAAAGCACATCCACTTGTTATGACTTGTTAATCCATTTTTACCACCCTCTTGTTCTGTTATGCTTTTAAAATGGCCTTGCTTGTTTTTGAAAATGCTATAAAAGAAATGTGTCAATGGCGGTAAAACCTAAAAGGAAAATGGAGAACAGCAGTGAACTTACACTTGTATGTTTGTGTTCACTCTCAATCAGAATCATTAAGGCTCTGAATGCAGATGAACTGTGTCTCTTTTCTGAGAGAATTCGGTTCTTGGATAAGAAAATCCAACCAGGCCTGTCAAAACTGCACTGGTCCACAAAAGGAACAGCCATCGCCTTTATCAATGACTGCAGAGTGCACTCCAACAAGGTAAGTCGTTTCTGAAACACACACACACACACACACACACACACACACACACACACACACATAGATAGACAGCCAAATAGATAGTATAGTGAAAAGCTTGCGTTCAGAGCTCTTCTGGACTTTCCCTGAGCAGAGTAGTATGAATTTCAATGCTGGTCCAGTGAATAAGCATCAGATAAACATAGGTGATGAAGCTGGTCAGCCAGCATGAGCTCTCTGGTAGAGCTGATGGACAGCAGCCTGGTCTTTTCAGGAGAGAAACCTCCTGAGCTCCATTTAGAGTCCAAAAATTGCAGAGAATTATAGAAAAGTGGTTCTCAACCTTTTTTACTCTACTCTTCATGGGTCCACTTCGATCCGAAAACCCGAAGACCTTTACTCTAAGGCCTCCCATTATCCACAAAATTATCTGAAGGCCCCATGTCTTTTCCAGACTAAATATTTATACTTTGCATAAATAGTAATATGTATATTCTTTAAAGTCTATACAAATGCCCATGGAGTTATAAGATTTTATAAATGTTATAAATGTACGACTTATGCAGTTTTAGAAACTCCCATATCCAGGTTTTTCTAGTGGGAACCCAGTTTTTCTCTTTCTTTTGTGGAGGGGGTGAATTAAAATAAGAAATATCCTATTTTGTTTTATATTGTATTTATTAAATATATTAATAATTGTATTGCTTCTTCTTGTGGCCCCTGCCCCCTGGTTGAGAATCGCTGCTCTAGAAGCATCCCAGAACTAACTGCTGGATTTTCTTGTTTGAATTCTGCTCAGTGCAATTTATGGCTGAAACTAATCTACTTTTATAATCGATTACATTTTTTTCTCCCCAATTCAAGTGTTCAATTGATATTTATTATTATTATTAATATCAGTGGTTAAATCAGTTGTGCTGCTTAATATTTTTGTTAAAAAAAAAAAACGATACATGAATTGATGATGAATAGAAAGTTCGAAAGTACAGCGTTTATTTGAAAGTCTTTACTGTCACTTTTGATCAATTTAATGCTGAAAAAACTATTCATTACTTTCAAAAACTTTCTCAAGTAACCCACTATCAGCAGGTGTGGCAAAAAACAGAAGTTAATTTTGGACCCTGTCTACAGTTATTCAAGAACAGAATGCTTTGCTCTTGTTTTGTTCTGATACAGCTGTGTCCATTTTTCTGCCCGATATTGCTTTTGTAATGCAAGAGTAAGGCAGCAGGCTTTACTGAGAATGGAAGTGCGACTCAGTGGAGTGCAATTGTGAAATCTATTCACTTCCTCTGCTGGCTGTCCATCATTCCTACATTGTACAAGGCAATATGATATTAAGGCACTGGCAGTGCCCTTTAGCCATGTGGTAAAGATGCACACACACACACACACACACATAAAGGCATGCAAGCAGAAACATGAATGCGCCATCTACTTTAATAAAGGCCGCACAGGCATCTCAGTATAAACAGCCCCAGTGTTCGCAATAAAAGGCAGCCAGCCTGGATTCAGTGCCTGGTTCTCTCTAACTCACGTCAGAGTCAATGTCAGACGTCCTTCGAGCCCAAAACAGAGCTGGCAAGAACTGAGTGAAGGTGTGGAGTGTGGAGAACACGACACATCTGAGCTTACACATACCCACTCACACTTAGAAATGTAAGTATGCATTCTACACACTCGTGCACATAGAGTAATCTTCCCCTTTGAGGCTTATTTCATGTGACACGTTTCATCCCATGAAAAAGGCATGAGACGAGCTGGATCCAGAGCTAGGAGGAAGAGTGAGATTATGCGGCATGTAAGATGCTTTAGAGAACCTCTGCACAAACTCTCAGAAACGTCTCGGCACCGCTGCCCTCCGCAGATTGAGCAGGGAGCTGTTGGATGAGAAAAGCTCGATGCTTTGTGGATAAGAACTGCCTCCTTTGATTTTAAGCACAGGGATGGGTTGAAATCAGATGCTCTATTTCTGTGGAAGAGAGAGAGAAGGAAACATGAGCTGGAAAATCCTGCTGGAAAACCCCTGCTGCTCCGTTTGAATGTGTTTTCCATCCTTCTCCCACCACATGCCTCTCGCACCCGTTCTCTCAAACGTACCAAACACAATACTCTCGCATTGTGGTGGTGAGTTTTGCATTGGCAAGCACCACTCAAATTCTCTAGTCTTTTTTTGTTTTTCAACCACACTCTCTCACACTCCCTGTTCCTTTATTTCTCATTAATTTGGTCATTAGTTGGGACAGCCTAATGGAGGAGCACATGGGCTTTTAATGATTGCTTTGTGCCGTAACTCCTCTCAGAGCAGTTAGTCAAAACTACCTGTGTGTTGCTCGCCACTGCAGGTGAAAAAACATTTATTCCCATATGTTTTTCCAAATAGAAGGGTCCCTGTGAATGCTAAAGTACTGTTTCACAATAGCTCAGATTTTGGAACTTTTAGATGTGTGATGCTTTCTACAGGAGTCTGTGTTTTTCAATAAGGCAGGCATCCACAGAATCAGTAATAGACCTGCATGTGGTAAAGTGGTAACTCGTTTCAAACCGTTGTGCAACAATCTCAGGTAAAGTTTATAGAAATAACAAGATGTGTGTAGCCTGTAATTTTGGAATTTTTATAATAATTTATTAGAACAGTTGTTAATCTAAACAAGCCAGGGACGTACTGTAGATTTTCAGATTCAAATCTTACAATTTACTAGATGATCAAATCTTACAATTTATTAAGATGTCAGCTGTGTGTTTTTGGATTAACACTTGTGCCATCTCTCTGTTTTTTGCTTTTTGAACCCCTCTCCTCTCCCACAGGTTCAGTTAGTGGTGGACGAGTATAAGGCAGCTATCCTGGCCACCTCTAAGCTCTGTGAGCAGATCAGTGAGATGATTTTGGTGCGTGTGGATGGCAAAATGTTCCATGGAGACCTGGAGTTCCAGGAGGATCAGCAGAATCATCAGCATAGCCAGCTGCTCCGACTGCAGAACGCACACCAGGACATCATCAAAATCATGGCCAGAGTCTACGGGACATTCCACCTAGATGGCCCTGAGGTTGGACTGCTGTCTGTGTATCGTAGCTTAGGATCTTGTCCACTAAAGCGATAAGCATCTTGAGGTTGTTGTACAATAATTTTAACGCACCGAATGATAGTTGTTGGTGTAAACTTTTCATAACACACAGCCTTAAGTGGCTTATTGCTCTTATAAAATGGCAGCAACTGCAGTAAGAACCAGCTAGTTTAATGCACAGACATCGCCCATAAATGTATCACCCCTTTGTGAATTAAGGTTTGTCACTGCAACCCAGGAATGTGTTTTAATAAGTAGGGATGCTCAGATGAGGATTTTTGCAGCTGATATAACTACCGATTTCTTGTCATCACGTTTGACCGATTCCGATCCTGATAATTAAAGCTTTATATAAGTGATATGTAAGCTCTTTGTTGACTGTCACTGTTAACCCCTTACACCCTGAAGGCATTTTAACGAATTCATGCAATTTCAAGTGGCATACTTAAAAGTAATGGCTTATAACTCTACAAAAAAACAAAACAAGACAAGACATGATTTAATTTGATAGAAAACCTTTCAAATTGTGAAGAAAATAGATTTTGATCATATTTGGAGATTCTTATGTTACAACACTTCTGAGAAATCGGCAGAAAAACGTCATGCAGTTCATTGATTTATTTGGTTATCATTCATGCTTGACATGATAACTATTATGACTTATTCACAATCATGTCAAGTGCATCTGGGCCAAATGTTCTGTTGATATCTCAAAGCAATCAAAAGTTATGAGATTTGGACAGAAAGACAGAAGGTTTTACTGAACATTAAAATGACTTACATGTGTAAATACCATAATAAAGCATTCAAATATTTATAATTACATAGAATAAGTAACAAGTTTAAAGAACCTGGTTGATGAGTGATAATCTTCCTGCACGGTTTTAGCTGTGCACTCATTTTCTATGGTGCACGGTAAATCAAGACCGTCAATTGTAGCCATCAATCCAATCCATGTGCGCTCCAGTTGTAAAACTGTACCTGAACATCGTCCCTCGTACCCACCATACCCAAGATCCTAATAGTAATGTTTCAAAATCAGTGTGATCAAAAGTGAATTTAAAAGTTAACCCCATCGACTTTCATTGTACGGACAAAATCAGTTGAAACTTTCTTCAGTTTTCTTATTTTTGGGTGATCTATACATTTAAGTATGCACAACGTCACAATAATATTTATCTCTGTATACTTGCATAAACTGTAACTTACTTGGGTTAATAAAAGCATCATAATGAGGATTTCCCTATTGACTTCCATGTTTGTGTTTGTGTTTTCAGGTGCAACAGCACTGGGTGTCATACATGGAGAAGTTGGATCGAATGGTTGAGGAGGCGTTTCGTGTGAATGTAAAGCGCTCTCTGCAGGAGCTCTCTAAAGCCATCAATGGAGACGGCAAGACTTCCCCAAACCACTTATTCAGAGTAGAGGTGGTACTGAAACAACAAACTCCTCGATATCCTGCTCAGGTGCACACAAACAGACACAGACACTTTCTCTTTGTCAAATCTAGTAATGCAGTAGGTCATTGAAAACAATTTACGTGACGAGGTGACCCTTATCTCACATCTAGACAACGTTTTCTCAAACATACCGTCCCCTTTGTGATTTCAGGGTATAAAAGTATACATAAAAGCTCTGTGTCAGTGCAAATCATTGTGTTGGTCACATGGAGCTACTGGCCATGTGTTTTACATACAGCGTAAAGACACTATCATACATCAAGCAGAGGGCATTCAGAACACCGCAACCTCTATAAATCACAGCTGTGGCTGCACTGCTGCGTTATTCAGCACTCCACTCTACTGCTATGGGTAATGTCCCATGATGCTTAGTCAGCTAAACACAGTGAGAAAGGAAAAGCAGAAACGTTAGTTTGACTTAATTGAGTATATTTTAGGGACATTGGTTGCTTTGGTCTGTGGAGACAGACTGCCTGAGGCAAAGCGCTTTAAGTGCCGGAGGGAAGGGAAACGCATTAATGCTAGCTCAGGACACACTATTAAAGGCCCTCTCACACCAGATGCGAAATGAATAAGCAAAACAAATCATTGATGAATGGTCTGTTCACACCGAGAGTGAAAACGAACATCCGTCAGGCTGATCGACAACCAAATTCACGCTGGTACAATATTTGCCGCTACACATCTTTTCCAGCTCTCACAGGGGACATGATTAGAAACGGTCACAGAAAACCACAGGACGGTGGAGAAGCTTGCAAGATCAAGATTCTGTCATATTTCAGCAATAAAAATAAAAATGGATTCTGAGACTCATGATTCCATATTTGAAAACTTTTCTACACTAACACAGTCAGAGCAATAACAAGTACATTCTTCTGTGATAAAACTCCGCATAGGAAAAAAAGTTTTTGGGATTATCAGTGTGAACACTTTAACGTGTAAGATTAATTACAAAAGTGATGCAGTGCTCATTAACAGATGAATTATTAATGTGCATTATTTGTGTGGTGGAATTTGAAGTGGAACTTCGCCGATTTTCAACCTGTTTTGTATGGTTACAGTGTCGGTAGTATATGTAAATGAACAATGTTTACTCGTTCTCTGTGTTACCTGGACCGAGAAATTCACGTTTATTTACGTACAGAAGACTTTTGACAGCTCCAGGGCTTTCGTCAAAACTACAGATTAAACTTCCAAATTTTTGTATCCTCGCCCACGGACAGTCGGATCGACAGAGGGTTATTAACAGAACGGTTATTATAAGAGCAGGTTTATCACTGAAAATGTTTCTGTACTTTTTCTACTCTTTGAACAGCTTTATGGTAAAAATGGAACACTATGGCAACAGCGTTCTTACCTTTCTCACCTTTCTTCCCTGTACGTGACAGCGTTTTACTTTGAGTGGAACTGAGAGAACGGCAGTTTCTTTCAGTTTGTTCCCCCTCCGTTTGGCATAAAACACTGTTCATTGTCATACTGTATCAAATATTTACTACAAACAGGTTTTTCAGATTTTCCGTTTCTTTACAACCCGCTGGATCCTTCACAGGAAACCAAAAGTAACTCACTCCCTCTAAACGTTGACTTTTTGAATTCTTGTTCAACACAAGTCGACACCATTATTACTAAAAGTTTGCTAAGAAGTATTTCCTACTAGGCTGCCAGGTTTTATTGAAAGCCCTTTTTGCCAGTGGCAAAATATCCATTTAAATAATTGAGAGCATCAACATCTGTTATTGGTTTTCCTTTTTTAAAGAAAATATATGTAAATTAACGAAAAAAATAATAATAAATGCACCAGCTGCATGTGTTAACATGTTAACTACATAAAAATAATGCATTTTTATATTTTTACAGTTTTTATTGTCACATGATCCTTCAGAAAGCATTCTAACATGCTGATTTAGTGCTCAAGAAACATTTCTTATTATTATCAATGTCGAAAACAGTGCTAAATAATGTTTGTGGAAACCGTGATGCATTATTTTTAGGACTCTTTGATGAATAGAAAGTTTACCAGAACAGCATTTATTTGAAATGTAAAATTTTAAAATTGATGTTAGTGCATAAAATATGCAAATATCTACATATTTACAATAATGTGATACTTGAATAAACATTTTGTTTGACTTGAAGATTGAATATAATGATTCTGTTCTTGTTTGCTCTTTTAATGCTCTTTCCTCTTTGTATGTTTTTCCAGGTGGATTTCTCTCCTACTCTCCAGAAACTGGCCCACATTGTGAACAGCATTAGCTCTCAGCTAATCAAGACCATCTCAGTGTTCAAACGTCTGACGGATCTACTGACCCGCCAGCACTCGCAGAGAAACCCCATCCACAGCATCATCGGTACACCCTCTCGCCATCTCATTCACCACATCCCTCCATTTGTCCTTTATACCCTTTTTATATTCCTGTTGTTTACTCACCCTCATGTCGTTGCAAACCCATATGACTTCTGTGGAACACAAAAAGAGAAATTATGAAGAATTGTATTGGGTCCACTCTTTTTGTACAATTTTTCCACAATCTTCCTTTTATGTTTCTCTGAAAAATAAATAAAGTAAAATAAACACAAAGCCACATTGATGACTAAATAATGACAGAATTTACATTTCTAGGTGAAAAATCCATTCACATCATCATTTGTGTATTGCTCATCAGTGGTTGTTTGGCATCAACAATGCTTTATGTGTTGTTCTCACTTCCTCCCTTTCTTTTGATTTCAGAGCAAGATGAAGAGATCTGTAAGATTCAGGGAGCCATAGCTGCAGGAATGGTGACTAATGCATCTTTCCTGCAGACTTATCTGAAGACCTGGGACAAACACAGAGAGATCTGGGAAATCGAAAAAGACGGCTTTATACAGCGCTACCAGCGGCTCAACCCTACAGTAGCCTCCTTTGACGCTGACATCGCCAGGTCTCTATCTTTCCATCAAAATTACTGTGTAATGTTGTTAATGTGTATGGGGTGGTGATGGTGTAGTGGATAAGACACATGCCTTTGGTGTGAGAGACCCGGGTTCGAATCCACTGTGCGACACCAATGTGTCCCTGAGCAAGACACTTAACCCCTAGTTGCTCCAGAGGCGTGCGACCTCTGAAATATATAGCAATTGTAAGTCGCTTTGGATAAAAGCGTCAGCTAAATGAGTAAATGTAAATGTTAAAGCATTACAATCAGGGGTATTCAAGTAAATCCAAGAGGTCCGGTCTCTACATTTCCTTCCCAGTGGAGGTCCGGGCAATACTTTTTTGGAATAGTTATAGATTTCCATCTGGGCAGCAGTAGTACTTTGTAAAAGGAAAAAAAAAATCCTAAACAGTCAAAATAATCATCAAAGATGAGTATTTTGGGCCCTTTAGAGGCAAAGTATGGTGTCTTAGAACAAAAAAATATGTGTTGAGCCCAATTGGATATGAATATACAGTATGAAGGTAAGATCAGATGTTTTATCAGGCTTTTATTATTTTTCCATTTAGATACCCATGTATGGCAGAAGGCCATGTGACTGATAAAAGATACTGTGATTCAGGGTTTTCTGGACCATTTTTATATTTTTCTTAAAATAAGTTAACTAAATACAAACAAACAAACGATGTACATAATAATCAAAACATCATAAGCAGAAAAAGGTTAACTAGGGTCTTTCCTTGCCATAAATAATTTTTCCCCATTATAACATTTATTATGAAATTCTCTCAACATGCTGATTAATAATGCTAAATATAGATGGAAAAACATCTTTTCAAAAAAGACACAAAAGTGTGTATGACAGACAAAATACTTATTTGCTTGATTATCGCTTTCTGCAGTGAATCAGCGAAAGTAACTATTTTGCTGTTCACTGTGTTACTGCTACTGTTGTTAAAATAACCGCATCATCTGCAGCTCTTTAAGTCTTTAGCAGGAGAGAGAAGCAACACGCACGGAGTGGAAAGGGCTTGAATGAAGCGTGTTTGGCTCTAGATAAAATTATTAGAGGATGTAGCGGCACAAAATCATTACCATAAACAACACTGAGCTCTTGTGGTGCGAACCGCACCGTTGTTTTGACACACTGCTCACTTTAAACTGTAGAAACCGTAAAATGCTGCTACTGTTCTCACTAGTTGATGACCTCTGGTCTAAATGCTTCAAAAAGAGTATGCTAGTAACTTTTGTGAACCTATGAATTATTTATAGTGGTACACTACAAACCCCTCCCCTTTTCTATCCCCTCAGACTCGCCTTAGCACAGTTTTCCGAACAATTGTAATTATAATTACATCGTCAGGTTCAGCATGCTTGGGGAAGCTCGTTTTATTAAAGGGTTAGTTCACCCAAAAATGAAAATTCTGTCAGTATTTACTCACTCTCATGTTGTTTCAACCCCGTAAGACCTTCGTTCATCTTCGGAACACGAATTAAGATATTTTTGATTAAATCTGAGAGCTGGATCACTCCTCCATAGGCTTCCTAAGGGATTGACACTTGTTCCCCGAAAAGTTATTAAAGACATCGTTAAAATAGTCCAAGTGACTACAGTCGCTCAATCTCAAGTTTATCAAACGACGAGAATACTTTTTGTGCGCAAAAACCCCCCAAAATAACGACTTTATTTCAACTATTCATTTCCTTCTCTCTGGGCCTCGAGTCAGTTCACTAGTGTAACAGCGTAAGCTTCTGTTGTTGTACGTCACACGCATCACACACATGACCAGCGTCGGCCAATAGTGAGCCTATGTGTGACGTAGCTCTACGCAATCACACTACATTAACTGACTCGAGGCCCACAGAGCAGGAAATGAATAGTTGAAATAAAGTCATTATTTTTGTTTGTTTTTGCGCACAAAAAGTATTCTCGTCGCTTGATAAACTTAAGATTGAGCCACTGTAGTCACTTGGACTATTTTAACGATGTCTTTAATAACTTTTCGGGTCTGGCAAGTGTCAATCCCTTAGGAAGCCTATGGAGGAGTGATCCAGCTCTCAGATTTAATCAAAAATATCTTAATTCGTGTTCCGAAGATGAACGAAGGTCATACGGGGTTGGAACAACACGAGAGTGAGTAAATACTGACAGAATTTTCATTTTTGGGTGAACTATCTCTTTAACATTAAATTGTCCTTCTCCCATTTTCACTTCAAAATTCTGAGTTGGCTGTGCCTCTGTTGCCTCCCCTGACGAGCCGCCACTGTTGACATGTCTGTAGCACAGAGTTGCCAGTCCTGTCCACATCTCTTCCCTAAAGATTTGATCTGCACTAACCAAATCGTTATCATGTCAACAGTGGATGCTTGAGGGTGTGTGTGTGTGTGTGTGTGTGTGTGTGTGTGTGTGTGTGTGTGTGTGTGTGTGTGTTTGCGCATTAATGACCTTTTGCATGTTTGTGTTGTGCTGTCTGTCCTGAGCTGGAAGGGCATTACAGTATGTGTTGCCTGCTGTCCCAATTAAAGGGATAGTTCACCCAAAAATGTTAATTCTGTCATAATTTACTCACCCTCAAGTTGTTCCAAACCTGTGTAAATTTCTTTCTTTTGTTTGAATACAAAGGAAGATATTTTGAAGAATGTTGGAAACTGAACAGTTTTGGGGCACTATTGACTTCCATAGTGTGTTTTGTTCCTACTATGGAAGTCAATGGTGCCCCAAAGTGGCTTATTTTAAACTGTCTTCAAAATATCTTCTTTTGTGTTCAGCAGAACAAAGAAATTTACACAGGTTTGGAACAACTTGAGGGTGAGTAAATGATGACAGAATTAACATTTTTGGGTAAACTATCCCTTTAATGCCTCATGTTTTTTTCCACATCAAATAATGCATGCAGACACTTTTTTTAATGACTATTGTTAATCCAAGTCACGCTTTATTTCTTTACACTCGCTCACAGAAATAATTAATGTTGCACACTTCAGTTATTTTCTTGAAATTTAGGTACGTTTTGCTGCTGAAATGACAAATTAAATAGCTATTAATAGGGCAGTCATCATGACTGAGCAAAAAAAAAATACATCACCAAATTACATTATCTTACAGATCCATTTAAACAAAAAGTAATTTAGTGGTAATTATTAATAATTTAAATCATTGTCTGTTAAAATGTACCATTAGTAGTAATGAGAAAACAGTGTGGAGAACATGTAGTCCTGATACAATCACAACATTCTCAGGAAAGAACAATCAAGAGACAAGCATCCAAGTGTCCGTCCTTGAACTTCTCCACTTACTGATGTATTATGGGAGAATACATTTTTATTTGCAAAATTTTTTCATAAGACATTTGTTTTCATTTGTTTTAGAGAACTTAGTTGATGGACACAATGTGATTTTCATTATATTATTCAGAGATATACAATGAATGTAATAGAAAATTCTTTAAAAACCTAAAATAAAACATTAAAAGTTAATGTAATCTATGTTTAGAAAGGAGAACGTCTCTTGTGTTTGAACTTGCATAATAGGATTTTTTTAAATATATAATTTTTTAATATATTATTCAAGATTAGTTTCAAGAGAATTATCCTCTTCATTTACACTCTCTCTCTCTCTCTCTCTCTCTCTCTCTCTCTCTCTCTCTCTCTCTCTCTCTCTCTCTCTCTCTCTCTCTCTCTCTCTCTCTCTCTCTCTCTCTCTCTCTCTCTCTCTCTCTCTCTCTCTCTCTCTCTCTCTCTCTCTCTCTCTCTCTCTCTCTCTCTCTCTCTCTCTCTCTCTCTCTCTCTCTCTCTCTCTCTCTCTCTCTCTCTCTCTCTCTCTCTCTCTCTCTCTTTGTACAGATACACAGAGGTGGCGAACAACGTCCAGAAGGAGGAGACAGTGTTAAGTTTGCAGTTCGTGTTGCTGGATTGTTCTCCACTCAAATTCTCTCTGTTGCAACATTGTAACGAGTGGCAGAGCAAGTTCACGCAGCTGCTCAGCCTTATGGCCAGTGCCAAACTTAAAGAACTGCACAGCTTCCTGCAGGAAAACGCTCTCAGGTGTGTGTGTGTGTGTGTGTGTGTGTGTAAGACCCACTCAAAGCTCTGTTCCAAAACCCTGCCTCGCTGTCTATATAAGCAGCTGGGATCCTAACTGAAATGAAACCTCATAAGTGACCGATTTGAAACGCTCTTCATGGGCAGAGACTGTGCTAATGGTCACTCATGCATGCCACGCCAATTAACACCCCTCACGTGAAGAGCATAAGAGACTCGACAAACCTCTCTGTTGATTCCAATAGAGTCTGGCGTTAGCATGTTTCTAAGCCTGACGCTAATAAATACTTCTGTCGACTCGAAAGAGAATAAGGAGATTTGGAGGCTGGCTCTTTTGTAGGGGTGTAACAAGATATCGTGTCACAACATATCGTAATAAAAAAATGCAATAATATGTATCGTGGATAGTGACAATATGTATTGTGTATAGTTCACCCAAAATAAGAATTACCATGTGAGAAAAAATTCAAGTTTACAGATTTTTAGTGTCAGTACTACATTCAACTACTATATATAATGTTGAATATAATGTATAATAATGCAATGGGGGAATATTTGTGGGTCCTGATAATGCCAAATGTTTTATGTTACCTGTAAAAAGTGGACTACATTATTTTAAATATATCTAGTCAGTGACAGAGTGTAAGCATATTCTTCTAAAATAATTCAGTATTTTCATCTTCAGAATCATGAATATTTTTATTCTGGTGTCTCTATTGTCCTGTGCATTGGGTTTCCAGCACCAAGTCCAAGCATATTCATTTACACACACAATGTAACACCAAATTTAGCATTTTAATCAACAGTACATTTTTTTGTTAACCTTTTATCACGTCTTGGAGTATCGCAATAATATCGTATCGTGAGTATAGTATCGTGATATGTATCGAATCGTGACATGAGGGTATCGTTACAACCCTACTTTTTAGACTTGAGCCAGCGTTAATTTAGGATAATTGAGATACTATTATAGTTTTTATTAATATTTTGAATAACTGCTAGTTTTTAAATTTAATTTAGTTCAAGTTTTAGTAATTTTGTTGTGTTCTTGTCATTTTTACATGATTTTTTTAGTATGTCTATATAGTTTTAATACATTTTTATTTCAATTTCAATTTTATTCCACCCATTTTGCAGCACCCTTGCCACAGCACAGCATCGTGCTAAAACCACTCAGAATACCTTAGCAACTCAAAAACATATACCAAAATGTTATCTTAATAGACAGCTCAATAAGAAACAGGGCATCTATACTGTATGTGGCTAGTTCTGTTATTGTGCTTAATTGACTTAGAATTAGGCATTAAATATTTAGCATCCGCATACAGGTATAGTCATTGACTGTGTGTGTTTTCAGGCTGTCTCAGCCTCCACAGACTCTGGCAGAGTTGGAAGAGAGTCTAAAACTTCTGGAAACTCTGCAGGCAGATCTGAGTAAAATCGAAAGTCAGATTCCACCCATCCATGATCAGTTTGCCATCCTTGAGAAATACGAGGTTCCCGTCGACCCCGCTGTGAGTGTTGCACATCACACACACGTGCGCACACACACACACACACACACACACACACACACACTCTCCCTCAGGTGTTCCAGTCAAATTGTCTCCTAAATACACTTTCATCTCCCGCCTCTATTCCATATTTGACTATGCTTTTATTTGAGTCAGCGCTCTTATTCTCTCTCTCTCTTGCTCTCTCGCTCTCTCGCTCTGTCTCTGTAGGTGTTGGAGTTGCTGGAGGCTCTGAATGCGGAGTGGGTGTGGTTCCAGCAGGTTGTGATTGACAGTGACATCATGTTGAAGAAACACAAAGACATGATGAAGAGTGGGCTGATCCTCTCCTCTGAGGAGTTTAAGAAGAAGACACAGTCGGCCCTACAGAGCTTTAATAGCAATGGTGAACAACACACACACACACACACCTTCGACTGTTATTGGATGGGAAAACACGCACACAGTCAGTACAGTCTCAGAGCCTACTGTGAGCTTCACATCCCAGCATGCCTCTTATTCTGTAGGTCAGTTCGCTACATGGGCAGCACCGCAGGCCTTTGCTTTCTGGGACCGTGGGTGTTCTGCATGGTGGGGAGTGCTGGGTAGAGCCATCAACCTCCCACATGCCCCACGGCACATCACAACCAATTAGCCTTGAGATAATGTTTTAGAACACCATGGAGCCTCACCTACAGCAGAAGTGACCGTCACACTGACATCGTGCCCTTGACTGCACTCTCAACCTGTCTCTCTCTCTCTCTCTGTCCCGTACTTCTGCTCCGCCTCCTGCTGGTGTCTCTGCGCTGTTTATTCTCTGCTCTATTAAAAACGGGATTGAAAAGTTCTTTTTTCTATCTCGCACTGCCACCTCTCTTCACGAACAGTCACGTTGTGCCGAACTGTATCAAAGAGGACAGAGTTTTCGTCCTACTTTTCCTTCCCTGTTCTTTCATTCCTTCCTTTTTTCTTGCACTTCTTTGCTCACTCGTTCCCCATCTCGTTTCCATTGTGTTTGCGTTTCCTTGTGATCGTTGATAGCTCTGTGAAGTCTGTTGATTTTCAGTTTGATCTCCTGCCATTCCTTCCCCGCGTCTTTCCTCCTATGTTCTTCTCCTCCCACTATGAATCCAAAAGCCTTTCCGTCTTGATTCAGACAAAGTTGGAGTTTTGGCACAGTCTTAGCTTTTGCGCTAAGTCAACACGTGGCAAACACGCTTGTCGCTCACCGTCATTATTTCCCACAATCCCAGAATTTCCGAACGTGGGCGGCAGCTGCAACTTGTTGAGAACAACTCGATTGTTTGGATTGTTCCAGCAAACAATGGCGGGCTCCTTCAGGTTAATGAGGCCAGGAAGCAGCTTTGTGCGGAGAGAAATTTGTATTCAAGAGAGAGAGATGGTTTCAATAATATCACACTCATTCAGTCCAAACACATACTACTGGCCCCTGCCAAGGTGCCCCTTCAAAATCTCATCTCCTGCTCTCCACGGACCCAGTGTGACTTTCCCTTTCAGAACCGGTGCTGAGGGAAAACACAGGCCCAATTAAACATGATTGGTTGAAATCTCCAAGGCAGATTTATCAAATATGTATCCCATTTTAACATTTGCTAATTAGATTTTCTTTACGTTTTAGTCAGGCACAACAGAGAGAGAGAGGATGGGCGTCATCAAACCTCTCAACACCCGTGCTCCTGAAATCGTTATGCTCCAGCGACGCACTTCAGCATGTGCTAAATGCTTCAGTAAATCAGACTTTGCACAAATATTAACGGGAGATCCCTGATGGATCTTCACACAATGCTTAATGGCTCGCCTTCATGCAGAATTGTGTAAACGTGTGTTATTTTGCGATTGCCGGAGATGTGCAGTAGGTGTGTTATTTAGCCAGTTTGTTTGATGGAATGCATTATAAATGCTGACCGACGTTAACACTCGCGCCTGTAAACATATCACAGAGGCCTTTAGGGCAGATAATGGCCTCTATACTGGTGTCTGTGCGAGCGCGTTCGTGTGTGTTAGTGTACGTGTTGTGTATTGCTATCCTGAGATGAATGAGGTGCTTTTTGAAATATCAAATATCTCGTAAATCAAAGCTGTCGCAAGTGCGTGTGGATTGTGGGAGTCCGGGCCTGTTTGCGGAGCTGGGTCCGAGCCAGAACTTGCATGCTGCTCAGGAAAGAGACCTACTGACCTGCCGAGCTCCCAACTGTGAAACCACATTAATAGAAACATGCTCACTTTGCTAACTTTCTTGCCAGTAGGAATCCATTGAGCTTTTTTTTTTTTTTTAGAGCGACAAGCTGCTCCCTGGGGAAATGACAGCTGAATGTGCATCTTTTTAATCATTAACCATATGTATGGGCATTTGTGTGTGGTTTTTGTACATCTTTTCCTTTACGTATACTATCTTATTTGTGCATGTATCTATATGCAGGTCCGTTTGCCAGTAGTGTAGCCCCAGATTCTGCACTAGAGTTGGTGTCAGAACTGCGTGCCCAGTTGCAGGCTCTTAAAGAAGAGGAGCAGAGCATACGTTACGGTCTCAACATCTTTGATATTGAAGAACCAGCTTCTAAAGACATCCTCAATCTAGAGAAGGTACAGTACCTATTCACTGCTGTTACAGTAAAATACAGGGAAATTCACTGGTCCTGTGTAACAGCGAATTGAACACTATTGATTCTGTTGGTGAAGATAATTTCTGGTTCAGTGTATGGTGATGTTTAGATGGTGTTTATGTGTGTGTGTTTGTAGGGCATGGATTACCTGCAGCAGGTATGGGAGATCACCCAGCAGTGGGAGGCTCTGTGGGACGAGTGGAAGGGAGGTCAGTTGGCCTCTCTTCAGACCGAGCTCATGGACAACACCGGCCAGACCATGTTCAAGAGACTCCATAAACTCAGCCGAGAGTTCAAGGCAAGCCAACGCAACTTACTCTGTACTGCTGGTACTCAACCTTAGTCAGTTCAGGGACCAAGCTTACATTTATGACAGTTTCAAATAAACAATGTTAGTTCTCAGAATAGCACAGACTTTGTTGTTTAAGCTAAAATGTAGTGTTAAACTATATAAAAATGTAATTAAAAAAATATATAAAAAACTAATATTATACATATTTTATTTTTATATTAATATATTTATGTACAATATTAGCATTATTAAAAAAATATTAAAAAATAAACAGGTGGATGTATTCTGCTGTTTTAACGAAACATTCATTTAAAATCTCACAAATACACATCTGATTTTCTTTGTGGGAAAGTGATCAATAAGGTCGTCATAAGCAGGCACACTACAGTTCAAAACATTGGGATCAGTACGATTTTCTTTTTGAAAGAAATTAATACCTTTATTCAGCAAGGATGCATTAAATTTGATTCAAAAGTGATGAAGACATTATTAGTGTTGTAAAATATTTATATTTTAACTAAATAAATAAATTAATAAATGCTGTTATTTTGAACTGTCTATTCATCAAATAATCCTGGGGGGGGGGGGGGGAATCAATCACAGTGTCCAAAACATTAAGCAGCTCAACAGTATTCAACATTGATTATAATAATTAGCAAATGTTTCTTGAGCAGCAAATCTGCATAGTTGAATGATTTATGAAGGATAATGTCACACTGAAGACTGGAGAAATTCAGCTTTGCAAACACAGGGACGAAAATAGAAAACAGTTGTTTAAATTGTAATAATATTTCACAATATTACTGTTCTTAGACTTTTTTCAAAAATGTTACCAACCTCAAACATTTAAATGGTAGTGTGTATTGTAATGTAAATTATATATAAAATAATGTTTCACACTTTTTGATTTGCTCAAGCTTGTGCTCAGGCTTCATTTTCATACTTCATATCCTTTCAGTATTGCCGCAGACTCCTGTTGCTTCTGTCCAGATGTGGTAATACGAGCACCACAATATATGCGAATAACATAAATAATATTTTTACATTTTTATTTTTTAAATGATTAATTTAATTGAGCGTCACAATTAGCGGATTGAGTACTAAGGTCTTGTATAGACCCTTCACATAAAAAACTAGCAGCCATCGGGCCGACACTTAACAGCTATCACAGCGTCAGTGATGTGTGTGTCTCTCACTCATCTTCTGCTGTTCTCACACACATACTGATGCTACTTCATTAGGGTCCAGCAGAGACTCTCATTCCTTCCTTTCCCTTTGTAACTGTGATAAAAGCTCTTTTGTGTAGCTAATTACCCTTTAAAGCTAATTTAGCTTCTCTTCTCACCAGCTTCTCATTATCCTGACATTTAGCTTTAAGCAGATTAGAAACACCTGCTTGCTTCAGACCCTTTGGGTGCTCTTCCACTGACAGGGGATCAGCCCATCACAACACAGCACTCAGCATTTTACACTTCAGCCTGCAGTGGGATGATGTGTGTGTGTGTGTGTGTGTGTGTGTGTGTGTGTGTGTGTGTTCTTTCAGGACAAGCACTGGGAGGTTGTGGACTTCACTAAGAGCAGGATTGAACAGTTTAAGAAAATCATCCCACTGATCACAGACTTCAGGAATCCAGCCATGAGAGAGAGGTGGGGGTGGACACACACACACACACACAGTGTTACCGAGTCCGTGGGTAATTTTTTTTTCCTTGGGTTGATTTCCACCCAATTTTGGGCTACTTTTGACTGACCATTGGGCTACTTTTGTTGCACAGACCTGGCAACCCTACACACACACACACACACACACACACACACACACACACACACACACACAAATCATGTCCTCAGCATAATGAAGTGTCATTCTCGCACTAATCCTCCTTATCAAGAGTGGTTCCTGACAAAAATGACACTGTCGTCTTTTATGTTGCCTCTTCTCTGGAAAATCGCTCTTTATAACTTCTCTCTGTTGGAGAGATTGCCCTCTTTAGCTTGTGACCTGAGTTCTGTTGTGAAGTCCAGCTGATATTCATCAGCGGCAGAGGTTTGGTGCCGATTACTGTTCTAGGATCAGCTGTAATCCCACACCTTGACAGCCAGCCCTCAGTTACAGCTCGTCACCTCTCTGTATTCTATCACGCAGTGCATTTGTGCACTCCGGCGCCTTCCCTGCCGAGAGAACGCAACATTTTCCGGTCTTCGTTTTTCTTCTGCCCTGTCATTCGCTTCCTAAGCCATTTGATTGGATCTGGCATTCCCAAAACAACAGCCCATCGGCCCCAATCAGGCGTGCTACAACAGCCCTGGTGGAGACACCAGAGACAGGCCTCACGTTCCCCTGATGACAGCCGGCTAATCACACTGATGTAACCCTCTGAAAGATCCCTGTTAGCGTCTCCCGCTGGCCAGCGCAGCACATCAGGGAAGCAGATGAAAATAAACAGAGCACCAGCCTCAGAAGTCCATGACCGACAGAACGGGAAACGAGAAGAACGAAAGAAAAACAGGCACTCGTAGGAGAGATCACGTCCCAGAATGCCTGGGCCCGGTCTCAGAGGGGCTAGTCATTGGCAGGATGGTTTTTTTGAAATAGCGGTGTTGTGTTTTGTTGTGGATCAGATGTTCTGTCGGTCTCTGTGGATTTCTTTGAGAGAAGACAAGAAGCTGTGCGTCATGACTACAGGATCTCTCACAGGAGAATTCAATCCTTGCGCTGTCGTCGACCATCACACCTGTTTATTATGACAAAATCTGACCGTCAACATGACTAGTGACCAGTCTTTTGTGACTAACCAGTGCAGTCTTTCTTCAGCTCTCAAAATACTTTGAATAGCACACATTCTCTGTAATTTTAGCTTAAGAATTCCATTAGATATTTTTATTAATCAATCACCAACCTCATCTCTCCTAAAGGCCTACAAAATAGCTCTGATCCAAAACCTCTTAAGATGCCTCGCAGCCTGCTGCCTACATAGACAGCTGTCTTCTAAGGCATCATCCTAACCACACTACATAGACGGCAACTCACATCTTACTCAATGCCCAATTTAGTTTTTTCCTATAGGGTTTGGCATTAATGTTGCTAAGATAACAGGGTGATACCCTAATTAGCACACAAACATTGGATAAGATGCTTTATTTTTAGTTACACTGAACTATGTTTGTATAGTTCACACACACATACACATTCACACACACACACACACACACACACACACACACATATATATATCTATAAAATATTGATGCTGCTTTAGAATCTGTCCAAAATTAGCTTTCTTAAAGGACAAGTTCGGTATTTTACATTTAAAGCCCTGTTTTAAGATAGTTTCTGATGAAATAGAACGGTTAAGATTGAAATTTGGACACATGCTGCTGTCCCGAGAATTTTCGGTTTCTGTGTTAGCACCCCCCCACCTCCACAATGGTTTCATAGGGGCACTGGAACAATCATTCATAAAACGCATTAAACTTTAGTTTACAAAGACGTGAAACTCACCGAGTGGTCTGGGGTGTTGCTCACACAAAAATCGCTGCAAAAGATGTTTTCCAACAGGTTTTATCGTAGTTTTTGGCCAACTCCATTGACTTGTATTGGTTGTTCTGTGAGGTACGGTATTACTCCGCCGCCGGAAACGGAAATGGGGTTGTTTGTATTCTTTCTGTAATCGTATGCAGTCACGGTATCGTAGGCTACGCTATCCAAACATTTCTTCTGTGTATTCAATGAAATACAAGTGGTTTGCTTGCAATTGGCAAAGGCGCATTATCGCCACCAACTGGGCTGGAGTGTCTATTATTCAAGCTCTCAACGGAAGAATGTCCGGTTGTGAGGAGTTTGGAAAAATAGGTCCACAGTTTTACAACGAATGGTAAAACACCTGTTGGAAAGCATCTTTTGCAGCGATTTTATTTGAAATCGCCTTTTGCAAACGATCTTAAAACAGGGCTTTAAGTGTAAAATACCGAACTTGTCCTTTAACAGGCAGCATAATTAAGTTGCTTATCTTTTGGATAAGTCTTTGAGTTGGAAACTGTGTCTATGATGGCTTAAAATGCCGGCCCAAAGGTTTTGGTTTTGAAATAGATCAAATGGCTTTGATAAAAGGTTTTTTCACCCTATTTGAACTCAGATTCATATGTCAGTGTCAGAGGGTTTTGGCTGATCAGATTTGATCATCAAAAGATGCTGTGGATCTGTTCATTAGACACTGGGATCAAATAAGACTAGAGGTGCAGCAGACGTTTGACCCGACCAGTGAAGACTTCACTCTGGAGAAGATTGTGGCTTTGGGTCTGGACCACCATGCCGAGCGTATCAGTGACATATCAGGAGCGGCCAGCAAAGAGCTGTCAATAGAACAGGTATGATATTCCCCTCTCTCTCAATCCCTCTTCAGAACTCTCTCTTTCTCATTTGGCTTCATTTATTTCATTTTGAGTATAATTTCACTCAAATAATGATTCTTCAGTGAAAGATCCTACAGAGAACAATTTATAAAAAAAAGAGTAAAGTGCAACAAATAACCCTTTTCTTATCAGCTTTCCTCTGTTTTGGAGTTTGCTAATGTATATGGTTAATTGCAAATTAACAGCGTCCTTCAACTTGGTAGCTTCTACCGATCAGTGTATTGGATTCTGCATTTTTAAAGCACTTGCACTAGAAGTGTTAAAGAAAGATAAATCAAATTGTCCTTGATCCTTTGAGAGAGTATTTAAAAACACACTGAAACTTTCACTCAAAACTACCTGAAAACCAATTTACTGCATCACTCATGAGTAACATTGATTACCTCATATGAAAAAATAAAATGGTTAAAAAGCATATGCTATGATTCAAATAGTATCAGGCTATAAAACTATCTTCAGTTGTAACTGGAAACTTCATTTCTTTCTCATTTCTTTTGTCGCTGTGATGGACTGTGGGTTCATCAAGGTTCAATTCTCTCTGCTCCTCTCACAGTGCATAACATCCTCAGAGGTTCGGTATGTTAAAGAGAAAAGGAAAGTCACTGTCAAGAGGATTATGGTCAGAGGTCGGGTTTGGAGGGTCAAAGATGATATCCTCAGGGTGACATCCTGTAGTCAGACCGCGCCAGTAGAGAATTTGGCCTCAGTGCAGATGTGGTTTTCATTAGCCAGTTTGAGTGGAAAGGAGATGGTGGTCTTGAGTACAAAGCTATCTGACTGTTGTGTGGTTACTTAGAGTCAGATTTTTATTTATTTGAACCCTAAGGCCTGCATTCACACATTGCAGCAAGTGGCAGAAGCATCATATTGTTCTGCCTCAGAGTAAAAGATAAGGTCAAAATTACAATGTGAGTCACAATTATGAAAAATAAATGTGTAAATGTGAGTTAATAAAGTCACAATGCATGAATTAAAGTCACAATCACAAGAAATAAAGTTGCACACAAATTTGAGTTCAGTATAGTTCAGTATTCTTGACTCAATTTTAAAGAACCCTTCATAACAAAGAGGTTCTATACAGTATAAGGAGAAATTTCTTAAATGATTGCATAATACTTCCATGCTTAGTGGTTCTTTATTTTTATTTTTTCTGAAGTGTTTGCGAGCTGTTTTTTTCATAAAATTTATTAAAAATTAAACATTAATTAAAACAAAATTAGTTATTTAATTAATTATTCAAGCTAAATCTAGTTTATTATAACAAAACTAAAAGAACCCTTTAAGGTTTTATATAGAACCTTTTCTTTTAAGAGTACAGTTACCAGTTACATGTCTAATTCATTAAAGAGCAAAATCACAGAAAATCTATTTCCACAAAAATATTAAATGGCACAACTATTTTGAGCATTGATTATTATAATAATCATGTGTCACTGAAGACTGGAATAATGATACTGAAAATTCATTATTGCATCACATGAGTATATAACATTTTAAAATATATTAAAATAGAATAGCTATTTTAAAATGTAATAATATTTCACCGTATTTTTGTTTGATTTGACATCAGTGTGATTTCACCTCAACATCAGGCCTGATGCAAATTCACAAACAGTACTTTTTAATTCAATAAGACTGACTGATTTAAGCAGTTTATAGCTGTTTTGGGTTCTGTGTAAATTAATTACCAATTGGATGTAAATGTCATTCCACCTCCTCATGTAAATTAGATTTCATGGCGATTAAGTTTGTAATAATCCTCAACGGCCCACTTCCGATATCCATTATATAATTTGTGTTATAATTTATAGCTGTTATTGGAAGAAATATGCAATGTGGTAAACCAGAAGTCACTTTATTTTCTGCATAGAGCTGTTATGTAGCAGAAATGCCTTTAGTGTAAAAGCACAAACTACATTACAGTATATGCCGCTGATGCAGGATGTGTGAAACAGGCCTAAAAGTCGACTGGTTTATAGTCCTATTTTAGACTTGAAAGGGAACATTTCCTGGACTGTGTTCAGTAATAGTGCAGTACAGTATGAGCGCAGTGCTGCTGTCCCCAGGTCATGTGTGGCGGCCACAGGAGAAATGAGCCTTGCACTTAATTTCCTTCAGAGCAGCCTTTACTGCCCCTGCAGAGGAGATCTGCCCTGTCCAGCTGTCAGACTGTGGGAGGCTGTACTCCTCCCCTCTCTCCTTCTTCCTCTCTTTCTTCTCACTCTCGGCCCAGGGAGATTCCCAGACGTTCGGCTCTGTGCTCGCAGAGGTTACAACAACACAGCTTTGGTTCGAGAGTGGCAATGGGAGAGCAAAGCCTCATAACCCCCAAAGCACAGAGCGGTTCACCCAGAAGTCACCCGCAGAGAGAGAAAAAAGTAGAAAGACAGATAGAGTGTAAATGAGAAGCTTTACTGGCATGGCGCATTGGCTTGTGTTTCTGGAAAGACCCTGTCTCTGACGTTTATTGTGAGGGGGAACTTTGCAGGGGCCCAGATTAATGATATTTCCTTGTCACAAGTCGCCTAGTCTCGCGTAGCCGGACCTTCAGACTGACGGCAGAAGGTCTGGACTCATTTTTGTTTCGTGTCATGTTTAGAGGCGTGAAAATGTAACGTTGGTGTCCCTATGATAACAGACCGGTGTGCATCTAATAAATAATTCATTCAAGAACATTGTGCAAGTTTACTGTAACAATGGCGCCGCGAACTTCACAAACTTGTGAAAATCCAGCGTTTAGTTGATCCTGATTAGCGCTCATTGTCACAGTTGCAAACACGACAGCTTTCTTCTTCTTCTTCCATGAGGGGGTTTGGCTTCACACCGGACGCAACACACACGTCTCCCGGAAATCCTGTAGATGGATTCCTGATCAGATGTTCAGAGGCTGAGACTATAAGTCACCTAACCTCCTCACAAAATAGATAGCTGTCTTTTCAGCTCTAAAGGTGCAGTCACGTGCAAAATTTCAGCAAAATTTTGCTGGCAAGAATGTCAATAGTATAGCAATTGTATGATTCACAGCTCGCAATGTTTCAAACCAACCAGCTTTCTGTTGATCAAAACGGATTTGAAGATGAACCCATTGTGAAATCTGTGTGGAAATATCGCTCTCAAGTGAAAGTTATGATTGCATGGATTCCTTGAAATAAGTGGATTTCATCCACCAAAATTCGCTGGACAACAGTAAATATGACCCCACCTTAATACAACAAAATGCCACCTGGATAGGCAGCTCACTAAATGCACTTATGATGCCCAAAAATCCTGTCTTGTTAAGCAGCTCACTAGATTCAAAACACAGCCAATGTTCGGACGTGCCTATGATGTCTTAAAATGTTGTCTATGCAAGCAGCTCACTGGGATTTAAAAGACTTCAAGTGTTTAAATGTTTGAAAGATGTCCAAAACTGCTGCCAGGTAGGTTGCATGCTAGGTTTTGAAACATATCGTAAATAAGAAGTGTCACTGGCAGATTTCTATTCATGTCTGGTGTTTCTATGACGTTTCTTGTGGGGCAAACTTTGCGGGGGCCTCGATCAATGTTCTTTCACTTTCCTAAACGCCTGACGTCCCCATGAGACCGATGGCTGCCCTTCCAGCTCTAATACAATGTGGCGTTCTGAGCTGAGGTGGAATGTGTCTGAAGAGATTAGTGCTAACATTAAAAAGCCTAATGTTGACCTCTCATTCACAGACACTGGAAGGCATCACGAAGACTTGGGAGGAAACGTCCCTGGACATCACACCCTACAAAGACAAAGGTCATCACAGACTGAGGTGAGATGCCAGAGGTTTCAAAAGGTCAAACGTCAAGAGGTCGTTGACACTCGCAGGTGCTCAATAAGCAGAATGTTAAAAAGATGATTATGATGATTCAGCGTCCTGACGTGGCAGTGCATTTTACTTTATTTTATTTAAAAATTTTTAATTTGCCATGTAATTCTCCTCAGAAAAAGAAAACACAAGAACATGATTATCAAGATTAACGCATGCGCGCACACACACACACACACACACACACACATACATAAAATGTGTGTCTTTCCTAGCAGCTTGCTTCAGCCTCCACCAGTAGATTTTCCATCTTAATTGGGGAGTTGTCCTAATTGACTTTGCCTAATTGATGTATTGGATTATTTTTTCCTGAGACGTAATTGTACCATAACTTTCATGCATTTCCAGTCGAGAGGTAATTGTTTTTTGTGGCAGACTCACTGTCCACCGAGGCACTGGTACTGGCTTCTTCCATGCTGTTAAGGCACCGTAATGTGAATATGTTAGTGCCAAAAACAAGCCATAGCCTAAAAAACACCATTCCTCAACATGATGGAGCTCCCTGCTGCAGGGAAGAACCGCCACGCGTGAGGAGCCAGTAACTCCACATTATCATATTACTCTGTGTGACACAACCACCACTGAGAAAGAGTGAGCAAATGATACAAAACACCGGCTGTGTTTTAAAACCTAGTGAGCCACCTACTGCCTACTGGACAGAATTATAGGCATATTCAAATGTTCTTACCGGATTGAATGCGCTTATGATGTGCAAAAATGCTGTCTAGGTTTTAAAACACAGCCAGTATTTGAATGTACCTTTGATACCTGGAAATGCTCTCTAGATGTGTAGCTCAGTAGGCTTTGAAACACATCCAGTGCTTAAATGCACTTTTGTTTCCCAAAAATGCTGTCTAGACGGGGTTGGGAAACACAGCCACTGGCCGGACAGCATTGCTCTCTCAGAGTCCGGTTCAAATCTGTGTTTGACAGCAAGCCATGTTTTCATACACAGATTAAATGGCTTATCAATGCCAGGGCACCTTAAGCTCTCACACAAACATAATTACTATCAATCTCCCTAGAGAGCAGGACTCAGAATGGCTGCTTTAAGCCTTCTGGGCAAACAAGTCAAGGGTCCAATGAAGAACATAAACTGACTGTCTGTGAATGAATAAACACTAGCGGGAAAATACATTTCTGTATTTAGATGAGCTCAAATGATGCTGTTGCTCTTTTTGGTTTGATTGAGAGACCATTCGGGAGTTTCACAAAGTGTTCATTGCTTACAATTATAGAAACGAGCTGTGAGCAGATAAGAACTGGAGAGGATGCTTTGTGCATATGGCAGCCGCACAAAAGCTCTAATCTAACAGAATCATTTGTACAAGCAGTCTCCTTCCCAAGGGCTGAAAGATTTCTGAAAATGCCTTTAGGCCTCTTCGTATTTAGCTGGAAGCAGTGTGTGTGTGTGTGTGTGTGTGTGTGTGTGTGTGTGTGTGTGTGTGTGTGTGTGTGTGTGTGTGTGTGTGTGTGTGTGTGTGTGTGTGTGTGTGTGTGTGTGTGTGTGTGTGTGTGTGTGTGTGTGTGTGTGTGTGCGTGTGTGTGCGTGTGTGTGTGTGTTTGTGTGTGCGTGTGTGTGTGTGTGTGCGTGTTTGTGTGTGTGTGTGTGTGTGTGTGCGTGTTTGTGTGTGTGTGCGTGTTTGTGTGTGTGTGTGTGTGTGTGCGCAAATGAGCATGTTTATGTGCAAGTTACGTGGATGAATCGGACACTGGTCAGTCTTTGCCTGTTTGTCCTTTTTGATGTAACAGTAATTTTTATACCTTAATGGAGGCTTGTTATTTAGATTCTTTCTTAATTTTCCATTTAATTTGTGTCTATTTTGTTCTTTATAAGTGAGAGTTGCCTCTGGAGACAAATTGTTCTCTGATATTATGATATTTATGTGATATTGCACTTGCATATATATAAGTAAGTGCTATGTCCCCATTTTGATAGCTAACTAAAGGAGTTGTACTTAGCTATAGTTTTGGAACAAAATTATTTCTAGAAGTGAGCTTAATCTGACAAAACTTGCAAGACGTGCATAAATAAATCAAATACTAAACTAAATGTAAAAGTTAAAAAAAAAGTATATATATTATAAAAATAAATTTAAAAGTTACAAAATTCTGTACTTCTATTCTTCACAGGTACATTTTAATTTGCATCCAAATAAATATTCCCGTAATCCTTGTGTTTGTGCATGTTTAGTGAAGTCAAGCTTCACAGTGATAAACAGGAAAATAAGATACGAACAGATTTCAATTCTGCAGTAAAGCAGCTCTTAAAAGACAATAGTGTCATTACTTAGCTGGAGTCAGTTCAGTGTTGATTCAGTTCAGTGCAATAACTGTAGAAGATCAATTATGGAATGAGTTCAATTCACTTATAAGCAGCTAGTGTCGCTATTCAGCTCGAGCCAGTTCAGTTCAATAAGTGTCGATGTTGCAGTCTATCAGCTGTAAACATCTCTGCAGAAAACAGTGGTGTCTTCATCCAGCTCAAGTTATGTTCTTATTCAATAGTGTCAGTGACGTAAATTCGGTAATATTACTGAATATTAAGTGTTGCGTAATGCACTAATACGCAGTCATAAGGACTGCAGCACTCTGTGCTATAACCTGTCATATGCGTCAGTGTCTCACACCCACCCGTGAGAGAGAGAGAGAATCACAGGGGGTGGTGTCTCACTGACAGGTAGGCATGTGAAGAAAAAAAGCCAGCGAACAGAGATATATAGAGGAAGAGGGGAAGATTTTTATTGCTTATTTCCAGAAGCTTAGATCCTGCAGAACAGAGAAAGGACGTGGTCTCTCTCTCTCTCTCTCTCTCTCTCTCTCTCTCTCTCTCTCTCTCTCTCTCTCCCCCCTGTTTAGCACACATACCTGCTGGTATTGTTCGTCCCCATCAGTGCTGCAACAAAAGGTGGACATATGCTTTATCTTCAGTTCTCCCTCTCCCTCTCTCCTCTTTGATCACTCTATTTCTTCCTCTTTTTTTGTCAGTGGTGTATATGCCATATCAACAAATACTGTGTTTAGTATTCAGCGGTGGGGTTGTATACCGGGGACAGAATCAATTCCAAATTACTCAGGCTCTCAATAACGGACGGCCTTGTCCGCAAGGAGAAAAGATGATTAATGATGATAGTATTCATGATAGAAGCTGAAGTGTGCGCACGCACAGATGGAGCTGTGTGTGCGTTAATGGTCCTGCAGTGAAGAGGCTTTCTGTTTGCTGCCGTGTACTTATAATTGAGCGTTTCCACACATTTAGCAGGACGGAGTGCAAATCACCTGTAATTACCACCTACAGCCCTGCATTGTACCCACAGCACACACACACACACACACATACACAAACACACACGCACGCGCACACGGTGCACAGAAACATCTCAGTTGCAAGGGTGACAATTCTGCAGAATATGAATTAAAAGCGCCCTGCACCGAAGGTTCGACTGACCGAAAGACTCTCCTGGCAGTCATAACGTAACATTGAGCAGTGGGCGAAACGGTCTATAATGACGCGGGACAAAACGTGCATGCAAACACTTTTAGCATATGCTACTTCTTGTAATTAAATTAAGACACATACGCTTCCCTTACCAACACTGTATTTTATTTAAAATTTGCTACAGCGCACATTTTTGTCCTGACGCACATATACTGCTGTTTGGACGCACACACACACAGCTGCGGATGAACACCCCAGCCCTGCTTTGCTGATGACTGTATTTTGAGAGGTCATGTCCTCCTCTATGCGCTTTTCTGTTAGTTTACTAAAAAAGTGTGTTTGTGTGTGTGTGATTTTCTAGTAACAATAAGCTGTTCAAAATGAAGTGAGATGCCTATCTAGACAGCATTTTTAGACATAACTGGCTTCAATTTGAACGTTGGTGCACGATCTAGGTAGGCTGTTTACTTTGACTAAGTTTATCTCTATAAGCAGAGAGCATAGCTACACATTCTAACTCACACATGGGGTGCGTCTCAATCAGCTCTCTAGTTCAGTAATCAGGACTCTGATCATAGAGACGGTCGTTTTAAAGGCAAAATCCTTCCTGTGCACTAAAACATTTGCTCCCTAAAAAGTCCCACAATGCACCGTGTTCCCTTAACAGAAGTTCTGAAGTGGGAAACAATCACGTGAGCCAACTCACCACACATGACACTGTTTTGAAAAACAATATTGCAGCATAAACATACATTGTTTGACAGGTACTGAACATAATCTAGCTAACATTTATAATTAATTTCTGACTGAAAATTTGCAGGTATATGTAACAATATGTAAAGTATTTCAATAACATTAGAAAAATAAATGTGAGAAAATGATCAGTTCTGCTGTTGTTCATAAATAGCAGTCGTGACGTTGTACAACAAGGATGTTGTCATGGGACATAAGGAACTAGGGAGCTGATTGAGACGCACCCATGGTCACTTTCTCTAGAGGATCAGCATTCATTGCTTCATAATGGCTTTAGGGCTTTAAAGCGTGACTCATTGGGTCAGGGTAGTACAACACTGCCACCTAGTGTGTGTGCATATAGGTATTTACATATGCGTATACACGTGTATGTGTGTGTGAGATAAAGGAAGAAGGAATGTCCTGACCATCTGCTGCACATTAGAAAGAGACCCCCAGCCCAATTCAATTAACATCCACAAGCCCCCTGATTGGGCTCAGGGAGAAAGAGAGAGATGGGAAGAGAGATAAAGGGCATTGCAGGACTCGCTACCCTGCAGTAAGTATGAGTTTTACCATTTCTCTGATGAACTCCCTGCCTGACAGCGGGGCGAATGGAAAGTCACATGGCAGTGATCTCTCTCACACACACACACACACACACTATTTTATTTGTAACATATTAACATGCATTTTAGTGCCTGATCTTTTGTTTTATTTATCTATTTATTTATTTTATTTTTTAGAATCATTGGATTAGTGTGTACTCTGTAGTAATTATAATTAAAATGATTATGTCCTAAATTAAATTGACACTTGAAATGACAAAAAGTCCTAGATATGTTCATGTGAATATCATAGTAAATTAATGTTTTCTTGTCTGCAATCTAACATGATATTTTTCATATGACATTGTGGTAACTATGGTATTAGTGACTGCAGTCAGACACTGTGGTGACTGTCAAGTGTCTCAGAGGCAACTACTGGTGAAGGTGTAACTAATAAAAGTGGGTTTTGATCAACGTATAATTAAATTAGCTTTGAAAACACTTGATATGAATTCCCTCCCAAACACTCTAAAACAGTGTTTACATTCAGATCCACTGTGACATATGTCAAAGCATTCCAGCAGTGTTTATTTTATTGATTACTTGCTCATTATGGTGATGTTGATTTGAGGTAACAGCCATAATTGTGCGTAGAATTTCCTTTAGTTTATTTAGTACAAGTAATTGTCATAAATGGGCAACATGCCTATTTTATACAGTTAAAAAATGCCTACATTGCAAATATTGAATGCAAATACATAAAATGCAAATATTGCTGTCTTTTTAAGGACATTGACCCTTATTTTGATAGCTAGTTATATGTGCTTGTGTATAAGAGAGTTATCTGATAATTCTGTGGCAGTGGTAATGTTGTCAGGGATTTCAGTCCGCTCTCTCACCTGCTGCTCCTCCGAGAACAGCCTGCAGTGAAGACTCACAGTTAGATGGTGTGATGAGAGAGATAAATATGTCAGATGCAGTGTGTGTGTGTGTGTGTGTGTGTATGAGAGATACCATAGAGAATGAATCCTGTCATCACTGCACCTTTCCCACTGCTAATGTTCATGTGTGTGAGTCCGAGTCAGAGAAAGAAAGAGATTGAGCAGGGCTCCTGTGATTGGTCTGAATCAGAGTTCCTGCGGCAGGCGGGTTGAGTGTGTGATCACTTAAAGCAGAGGTGATCATTTACAACCTTTCTGAGTGTGTGTGAGAGCAGCCGTGCTGTACTGCTTTCATCCATATTTAACAATGTTCTTTTTTTTTCTTCTTTTTTTTACATCATTACAGATGTCTGTCAAAACAATATTATTAAATTGATAGCAACAGTAGACTATAATAAACAAAATTACCAATATATAAAAGGGAAAAAAATTAAGTAGATAAATCAAATAATATACAGTTGTGGTCAGAATTAATAGCACCCCTGGTAAATATGATCAAAAATGCCTGTAAAAAATAAATATGCATTTTTTTCTCCTTTTGATCTTCCATTAAAAATATTAGCAAAAATCTAACCTTTCATTTAAAAAAAATAATTGAAATTGGGGGGAAATCACATTATGAAATAAATGTTTTTCTACAAAAAATACGTTTTTTACGAGTAAAATATCTCTGAAGTACACTCACCTAAAGGATTATTAGGAACACCTGTTCAATTGCTCATTAATGCAATTATCTAATCAACCAATCACATGGCAGTTGCTTCAATGCATTTAGGGGTGTGGTCCTGGTCAAGACAATCTCCTGAACTCCAAACTGAATGTCAGAATGGGAAAGAAAGGTGATTTAAGCAATTTGAGCGTGGCATGGTTGTTGGTGCCAGACGGGCCGGTCTGAGTATTTCACAATCTGCTCAGTTACTGGGATTTTCACGCACAACCATTTCTAGGGTTTACAAAGAATGGTGTGAAAAGGGAAAAACATCCAGTATGCGGCAATCCTGTGGGCGAAAATGCCTTGTTGATGCTAGAGGTCAGAGGAGAATGGGCCGACTGATTCAAGCTGATAGAAGAGCAACTTTGACTGAAATAACCACTCGTTACAACTGAGGTATGCAGCAAAGCATTTGTGAAGCCACAACACGCACAACCTTGAGGCGGATGGGCTACAACAGCAGAAGACCCCACCGGGTACCGCTCATCTCCACTACAAATAGGAAAAAGAGGCTACAATTTGCAAGGGCTCACCAAAATTGGACAGTTGAAGACTGGAAAAATGTTGCCTGGTCTGATGAGTCTCGATTTCTGTTGAGACATTCAGATGGTAGAGTCAGAATTTGGCGTAAACAGAATGAGAACATGGATCCATCATGCCTTGTTACCACTGTGCAGGCTGGTGGTGGTGGTGTAATGGTGTGGGGGATGTTTTCTTGGCACATTTTAGGCCCCTTAGTGCCAATTGGGCATCGTTTAAATGCCACGGCCTACCTGAGCATTGTTTCTGACCATGTCCATCCCTTTATGGCCACCATGTACCCATCCTCTGATGGCTACTTCCAGCAGGATAATGCACCATGTCACAAAGCTCAAATCATTTCAAATTGGTTTCTTGAACATGACAATGAGTTCACTGTCCTAAAATGGCCCCCACAGTCACCAGATCTCAACCCAATAGAGTATCTTTGGGATGTGGTGGAACGGGAGCTTCGTGCCCTGGATGTGCATCCCACAAATCTACATCAACTGCAAGATGCTATCCTATCAATATGGGCCAACATTTCTAAAGAATGCTTTCAGCACCTTGTTGAATCAATGCCACGTAGAATTAAGGCAGTTCTGAAGGCGAAAGGGGGTCAAACACAGTATTAGTATGATGTTCCTAATAATCCTTTAGGTGAATGTATATTCCCATTAATATTTACCTTTTTTTAGCACACCAGGGTGACTAGGAACATGAAATTGTCTAGCTATGACTTCTTGTTTCACAGGAGTGTAAATATGAGGAAACACAAAGGCCAAATTCCCTGAATCATCCATCACAATGAGTAAAACCAAAGAATATAGTTCTGATATGCATCAAAAGATTTCTGAGTATTACAAAATAAAAAGTGGCTGTAGGAAAATAGCTAAAGAATTGAAAATCCCCATTTTGACCATCAGGGCAATAATTATGAAGTTCCAATCAACTAAAGATGTTACGAATCTGCCAGGAGGACATGTGTCTATATTTTCTTAATGCACGGTGAGGAGGAAAGTTTGAGTGGCCAAAGACTCTTCAAGGATCACAGATGGAGAATTGCAGAGATTACTTGATTCTTGCGGGTCAGAAATATATAAAATATATCAAACAACCCCTACAGATGAAACAAAAAAAGGGCTTTTTGGCAGCAAACCCACCATACAGTATGTGTTTGGTGCAAACAGCGATAAAAAGTACCCCATGCCTATGGTTAAATACACTGCTGGATCTTATATGTTGTGGGCCTATTTTTTTTTTTTTTTGCTGGAGGTCCTGGACTTCTTGTTCAGATACATGGTATTATGGATTCTAGCAAATACCAACAGATAACAAAATCAAAACCTGACTGCTTCTGCTAGAAATCTTATAATGGGCCATGGTTGGATCTTCCATCAGAACAACGTGGCTGGATCTTCCATCAGGACAACGGTCCAAAACAAACATCAAAATCAGTACAAAAATGGGTAACTGAGCACAAAATGAAGCTTCTGCCATGACCGTCCCAGTCCCCTAAACTGAACTCTATAGAAAATGAGTGGGCTGAACTGAAGAGAAGAAGCACCAACATGAACTTGTGAATCTGAAGGATCTAGAGAGATTCAGTATGGAGGAATGATCTCTGATCTCTTGTCAGGTGTTCTCCAAACTCATCAGGCATTATAGGAGAAAACTCAGAGCTGTTATCTTGGCAAACGGAGGTTGCAAAAAGTATTTAATAACAGAGAGCCAGTAATTATGGCCAGCGTGTTTTGGAGAAAAGCATTTATTTCATAATGTGATTTACCCCCCACTTTCAATTCTTTTACCTTAATGAAAGGTTAGATTTTTGCTAATTTTTTAAATTTAAGATCAAAGGGATAAACAATGCAGATTTATTTTTATAGCCATTTTTGATCATATTTACCAGGGGTGCCATTAATTCTGACCACCGCTGTACATATATTGGGTATGCTAAAGTTTGGTGAGTTGGTAAGATTTTTTATAATGTTTTTGAAAGAAGTCTCTTATGCTCACCAATGCTGCATTTATATAATCAAACACACAGTAAAAACAGCAATATTGTGAAATATTATTAGAATTTAAAAAAAAACTATTTTCTTTTTTAATATGTTTCAGAATGTAATTTATTCCTGTAATTTAAAGCTGAATTTTCAGCATCATTATTCCAGTCTTCAGTGTCACATGATCCTTCAGAAATCATTCTAATATGCTGATTTGGTGCTTAACCCTCTGGGGTCTAAGGAATTTTTGGGGTCCTTGAGATGTTCTGACATGCCCTGACATTTGTGCTTTTTTCAGTTGCTTATAAACATATTAATGGCAAATGTGTAATTACACTCTATTTAGCACAAACAGGGCTACCATAATATGTGAGCAACATGTATGTACATGTTTTTATTTTTGTATTTTGTTTATGTTATGTTAATATTGTTTATGCATGGTTATTGAAAAAAATTAAAAATAAAGTTTCTGAAATAAGGCCACAAAACACATACTAAATATGTGTCCACAAGACTTTTGACTAATGGATGTCGTTGCCTAGAGTTTTTTCTTCAAAATGATGTGAAAATCATCCTGCCTAATCATTCACATAAAACAATACATTGATTTAAATTTTGTAAGACACTTTTTGTTTGGAAAGGCAATATGCGCAAGGGGCGTCTGGTTCACACCTGAGGAGACAATGGGGCCCCGCATACTTAATGAGCCATTCATTCAGGTGTGTCACTGAGCCACAAGAAAGAATGCAAGAGCAATATATATATATGTGTGTGTGTGTGTATATATATATATATATATTCTACCAAATTGGTTCACAGTTGGAAGTATCTCATTTTTTAAATATTTTTCCATGTCTAGTAATTGTGCAGTTAATTCTCATACTGTATTTTCAGTTTTGGAATATGTATCCTCTCCCCAAATTTGTCACTAATAAAACTCAATAAAAATTATTTAGAGAAAAGGCTTATATTTACCTTTTAATAGTTTGTTTACATCTACCTTGTAAATATTTTTTTTATTAAAAATGTTACAATTACAACAACAATTCAAGTGCAATCTTTCTTTGTAAAAACTAAAGTATACATTTTATCATACATATTTCAAAGTTACGGATTCATTACTTTGGATATAGCCTAGGCTACATTGGAACAAACACATAATAACATATTATCTGATTACTTTATTTTTGACAAAACATACTATAGGCTATTTAACATATGAGCAAAAATTGGCAAACAAAAGCTTATTTGAGGTAGCAAATATTTTAGAGGAAAAATGTATAATCTATCCAAAACTAGAAAACGAAATGTTGTCTTTCATATGTCTGTAACATAGGTCTTTCGTTTATATAAGAAATATAAATGTTAATTTGCAGTTTAATACGTTGCTTATACAAATACATTTTATTTCAACATATTTCAGTCGATTTTTACTCATCTCAGTATAGCAATATAGTTTGCTAAAAGCGGATCATTCATTCACACACAGAAATGCGATTCAAATTTAAACTGTCTTTTTGCGAGTTGTGGTAAACAGCGCATCTCTGCCGTTCATTCAATCACACACAGAAACGCGATTCACTTGAGAATGAAAAAAAAACTTACTACAGTAGTCTTTTTTTACAGTCAAAACTTTTTTTATTATTATCAATGTTGAATTAATATTTTTTTTTAAATATTTTTTGTGGAAGCCATAACATTTTTGTCAGGATTCTTTATAAATTGAAAGTTCAAAAGAAGAGGTTAGGAATAGAAAAATGAAAAAAATGAAATAGGTTCATTTTGAAATAGAAACCTTTTAGAAACATTATAAATGTCATTTTAATGTATCCTTAATGAAAGTATTAATGATTGTGTTTTTCTTTTCTTTTTTTGGAACACCTGTTAAAGAGCATTGAACCACTTCCCCAGATTTGCATTTTTCTTTAAGCTCTTGGCAAATGTAATCACTTTTTATACATTCATCAGTAATGTTGGGATTAAAGTTATGAAATATTTCTGGAGTTATAGACAGCCTTTGTAATCCACCTATACTGTAATAGCTTGAAGCTCATATTAACTGCCTGGATGTGGGGATTTAAACAGGTTTTCTGCCATTCATATTTGGATATATCCTGTTATATTCTGATATATGATTTTAATGATGATCATATTCCAAAAGTTTGTGAGCAGAGGAGCTCATCATGTGTCATTTATTCATATACTGTAGCATGCAGAAAGGCAGAGCGTACTTGCATGAGTTCTTCTTTCTCAACCATCATAACTTGCGTTTATTGTGCTGTATTTTTATGGTGGCTTCAGGCCAAAACACCAAGTCCTCATAAGTGCACTTAAACTTGATTAAAGCTGCATTATGATTCACAGAGTTCTTACGTATTGTTACAATTATATTAAAAAACATACTTAAATGGAACATAATAGAATATAATTTGGGGTTAGTAAGATTTTTTTTTTATAGACCTTATGCGCCAGAGAAACGAGGGCACCGCCATCTTTAGAATATTGTCTTTGAACTTCCGTTTTTGCGGTCGCTCTGTATATTTCTATGGCATCGCTGTCCAGGAGTAATTAGCTGGTGAAGTTGATTTACTTATTGTAGAGTTAACGAAAGTTATCATGAGCATTGTAATGTTTATCACAAGCATTGTAAAGCATATGTCTTAACAAATGGACCTTGTAAATTTTTTAAACGAGCCGTTCATTCATAACTACGCAAGATCGCTGTGAAAATACAGACCGGAAGTCAAAAGACAACGAGCTCAGCGCTGAAAAGGGGCGTGGCTACATAAGGTCTATAGAAATTATTACTTTTATTCTGCAGGGATGGAATAAATTGTTCAAAAGTGACAGAATGCTGAAACAAAGTTTCATAAAAAATAATAATTAGTGCAACTGTTTTCAGCATCGACAATAATCAGAAATGTTTCTTGAACAGCAAATCAGCATATTAAAAGGATTTCTGAAGAATCAGGTGACACTGAAGACTGGAGTAATGATGCTGAAAATTCAGCTTTGCATCACAGGAATAAATTACATTTTAAAATAGAAACAGTTTTTTTTTTTTATTGTAATAATATTTCACAATATTACTGTTTTTACTCTATTTTTGATCAAATAAATGCAACATTGGTGATTATGAGAGACTTTTAGCGAAAACCGACCTTCCAACACCAAACTAGCAAACTAGTGTAATTTATATATTACAAATTAGGACTGCCCCCCAACTAAAGATTTTTCCAGTTGACTCGTAGTCGTTCTTTTGAGCAATTAGTCGACTAATCGCACGTTTATATGAATTGAATTAGTTAAATATATACTGCGGGGCTTAATATATAGCCTATTCCCTGTTCAAGCGCACACATAAAGCTTTCCGCAAATCAATAAAATCGAACAAAATAGCAAGGAGCCATTTAAATTATTTATTAATCTAGTGTTTTCTGAGTCAGTGTCAGCTGCAAAGATGAAGTTGATGATGCTGACTTGCATCTCCGCAGTAGTGAACACGCCTTTCATACGATTTACATAATCAGAGAGTATTTGTTTTCGATTCTAATTAATTTAAAAGTAGCCTAGACATTTCAAGCTTTCTATAGATATATTTGTCATGTCTGTGAGGCAAGTAGCCTATACTCTGAGTTTTGGTTCATTTTTGTGACGCGCTCCAGTTCACGGAGACTGAGACTGAGACGGCAGAAAGCGCATCCTGTTTGTTTTCTTAATTTTACAAAAGCACAACGTTTTGTTTTTATTGTGAGTTTACACAAATACAAGTAGACCCTTTACAGTTTCGAATGATGCATTACAGGACCAATAATGACTATTTAAATGAGTAATACATTACATGACCAATAATGACTATTTATATGAGTAATAATAATGAATAATAATGAGCATTTTAAGTGGTTTCCGCTATTACCAGGAAAAAATGCAAGTGATAGCGCCGGCGCCTCCATGTCATGCAGGAAGCGCGTTAATACTTTATCTTCCACACAAACATTAGGATATGCTCCTAATAGCGCACATTTATCTAGGTTAACATTAGAGTTATGTAAAGTTGCTACTACTAACATGTTTCAAATGATAAGCCATATTTGAGGTCGATGGATGATAGGCGAATGTTTGGATTTTCTGCTCAACATACTGTAATTACCACACAGACCCGTCGTTAATGATCCATCCCTCACGGACTGTGTGACTTCACCACTTCCTGTGGAGTTTTATTTCCTGCAACTAACCGACTAAAAAACTTTTGGTCAACTAAGACCTTTCTCGTCGACAACGGTCAGTCAACTATTAGGGGGCAGCCCTATTAAAAATATTTAATCTAATTTAAATAATACCAAATGCACATGAGAGAATGTGTGTTTGTCTTTGTGCTCTAACCTGTTGATCTCCTTCCTAAAATATTAATGAAATGCAACTGCAAGTTCCGTTAACATCAGTCATTACAGACAAAGCCGTTCACCTCCGCCATAAATGCTCTTGGACTTCACTTGTGTTTTTCCCTCAGGCGCTGCTTCAGTGATGTGTGTCGAATGCTATATGTGTCTGTCATGTTGCCTGTACTGGAAAACAGACAGATTATTCCTCTGAGTGTGTGGCTGTAGGTGCCGCAGGCCAGAGATTGTGCCTGGTTTCATGCTGTCGCTTGGGAGGTCAGGTGGCCCACGACTGTCACTCACCTCCTCTTATTCTCTCCTCCTTTCTTCTTTCTCTCTTTCCTCACTACACTACCCTGTGCTCCCTCACAGAGAAAGAGAGGGTGTGAAGAGGTTGTTTTAAGGCTTTTACACTCATCTTTTTCACTTTTTTTGTGTCCTTCACCAACTGACATTGATGTGCAAAGTGTGTGTGCAGTGCTCCTCCGTTGCTCATATGCACATACTCTGCATGCAGCGGCATTGGTTAGAGCTTGGGGAGGTGGAGAGACAAACAGAGATGAATGACACACACACACACACCTGCGGCTTCAATCAGAGAAATCAAGAGATGTATGACATGTTTTGTGCCTGTGTGTGTGTCTTTCCTCCGGGTTCGTGTGCTCGTGTGAATGTATGTGAGAGTGTTTCTGCGTGTGCATGCGGACATCAGGTGCCGTTGGCATGGAGACGGCTGCGGCAGCGCGTGAGGCTGCTGCCATGGCAACGCAGTACGCCGAGGAGGGGGGTCGAGAGCCACTGCTGTTCACTTTGTCCTCTCTTTTGTTTGCTTCATACATCGAGCTGTGTGCGCGCCAGAGAAAGGGATGTGTGGTAGTTTGTCGAAATGAATAACAGACAGAACCTTGAGCTCTCTATATTACTATATTTTATTTCAGTTGTATTGTGAATTTGCCTTTTATAAATATGCTTTGTGTACGTGTACATGTTTGGCTATATTTATGGTCATCAAAAACTGAAGTTTGAAGCAGTCCTGACTATTTAAAATGCTCATAAATCATGTTTTGATAGATTGTCTAATGTCAACAGGTTGCGTGAGGGTTCGATTGTGAGGGTAAGGTTTAGTAAATACTATTATCTTAGTATGAAAACCATTGCAGCCAATATCCTAGTAATATGCATGCTGATATGCAACTAGTTAATAGTGAGAATTGGACCGTAAACTAAAGTGTTAGCATAAAAAATATACAAACTTTCGTGTGTGCACTTGTAACTGTTGCATGCTCATGAGCAGTGTTGGGGAAAGTTACTTTTAAAAGTAATGCATTACAATATTGAGTTACTCCCCAAAAAAGTAACTAATTGCATTAAGTACTTAGTTACTTTTTATGGAAAGTAATGCGTTACGTTACTTTTGCGTACCTGCAGGTTCTTGTTCTATTGTTTAACGCAGTAATGCAATCAACAACAGCCTATATAACCTACACCTTAATTTTCTTTTAAAAACAATTATATATTGAATAATAATATAGAATAATAATATATTCTGAGAACTTCCTGATGCATGCCATATAAAAGATCTATAAACTTTACAGATTATTGAAAGTAATGTGTTTGTTACTTTTGTACTTGGACTGCATAAAGTAAATTCACTGTCCATTGTAATAATAAAGAGTGTAAAATAGTCTAGATAATTGCCATTATAAAATCAGTTATATTAGACAAACATTTAAAATGTTTAATAACTTGTTAGAGAACAATAGGATGATACTAGAGAACAAACAACAGAACATTTGTCAGCTTTAAAATGTGAAAGATTTCACATGGCATAAATAAATGTATAAGTTGATTCCAATATGTCAAAACTCTTGAGTTCCCTTTCGTTGTCACTCCGAGTTACGTCGGATGACGACGAAATGGGGTTTCGCTTAGAAAGCCTATCAACTTCGAGTATTACAAAACGAGCCAATGGCAAAGAAATGCCATGGGTCTGCGGAATTTGCATGACGTAACTCCGCCCCACCTCGTGGGTATAAAAGGAGGAAGTCTGCAACAGCAGTTTATGTTTTCGCTTCGGAGCCAAGTTAATCCTTCGTTCCACAAGCCATCTCTGAACTGTCAGCTTTTACAGACGAGCGAGATTCTCTGGTGTTGGTGTGACGGCGATCTCCCGGCGAGAGCGCACTTCCTGCTTATCTGTGCTGTGGTTTGCCAGCGAGTGTGTTTCTCCCCGGGCGCTTCAACACTCTCAGAGTTTCTTTTCTCTCACAAAAAGAGCTTGCACGGGCACGTCTTTTTAAAGATGCACCGCCCGTGCACTTCTGGTTGCGGTAGACTGGTTGCCGACTCTGATGGGCACGAGCGCTGCATAGTGTGTTTGGGCTTTGATCACGCTAGAGCAGCGCTCGTGGATGAGTCATGTTCTCACTGCGGGAACATGACCATCGCAACACTACGATCGAGGCTCCATGATCTCGCAAGAGTGAGGGTCCCCTCATCCACACCCCGATCTAGTGTCTCCTCGAGAGGCCCTACTTCGGCTGGTGGCCAGGGTGATCTGAGGGTGACGGTTTGGAACAAAGCGCCGACTACACGTCCGTGCCCAGCCGCACCCTCTCCAGTGTTGCAACCCGCGAGTGTTCAGGGGATTTCCGCGGGTCCATCTCCTGATGCCCCGCGGATTTCCTTTGGCGCTCCAGAGGAGGACGCCATGTCTATCGCAGCATCACAAGGTGGGTCTGATTCTTTTGGAAGTGAAGACTCGGCACAGCTGCCACCTTCCGGTGTGCATACGGTTGCGTCCGAGTCTGATCCGGAGATGACGGCCATGCTTGCCCGGGCCGCCGCGAGCATCGGACTAGAGTGGTCCCCTCCACCCTGTCCTGAGCGCTCGCGGTTGGATGATTGGTACTTGGGTAAGGCCGCGGACCCCCGTCCGCGGCAAACCCCAATACCTTTCTTCCCGGATGTGCATGATGAGATCTCGAAGTCCTGGAAGACTCCCATGTCTTCCCGTGACCGCTCGTTGGTTTCATCCGCCTTTCCTCCCCTCGAGGAGGCGGCTGCCCGTGGGTACACTGGGCTCCCCCCGGTTGAACGCTCTGTTGCGATGCAGCTGTGTCCTCAGAGCGCTTCTTCTCGTGGTGAGCCTAAGCACCCATCCAAGGCCTGTAGGTACTCGTCTACATTAGTGGCGAAGTCCTACAGAGCGGCGGGACAGGCAGCCACCTCTCTGCATGCCATGGCCATTCTGCAGGTCTACCAGGCCCAGATGCTCAGGGACATGCACGAGGGGAGGGCGGACCCAGGGCTCTTCAATGAGCTGCGTGCCGCCACCGACCTCGCTCTCCGGGCGACGAAGGTGACCGCACGCTCCCTGGGTTTGGTGATGTCCACAGCCGTGGTCCAGGAGAGACACCTCTGGCTGAACCTCGCTGATATGCGGGATGCCGAGCGGTCCCGTCTGCTCGACACCCCCATATCACAGGCCGGCCTTTTCGGCGGTGCAGTCGAGGATTTCGCCCAACAGTTCTCGACTGCTCAGAAACAGACTGAGGCGATTAAGCACATTCTGCCCCGACGGCCCGCTGCTGCCTCCACCCAGCCGACCGGGCAGAATCCTCAGCCTGTTCGCCGCCGAGGGCGCCCTCCTGCGGTTCCCCCCCCTCCCGCCCGGCCCAAGCAGCAGCCTCCACCCGGGCCCGGTCGCGGAGGAAGCCGCAAGAAGGCGCCCCAGCCCTCTCCTGCCCCGCCCCCCGCTAAACGCCGGGCTAAGCGGCGCTCCTGAGACGGGCTGCTCAGGGATGACTCTCACTTCTCAGGAGATGGTAGCAGGACCACTCCTTCCCCCGGTGGAGGGCCGGGGGAGAATCTTTTGTTCTCCACTCCCCGCTGCTCACCCACGGGTGGGCAGCACCCTAATGTGGTTAAAGAAAGAAGTGACATGTTCATCCCTGAGCACACAGAGTTCTCGGACGACACGGTGCGCCGCCTCCGAGCCGTGCACCCCTCGTCCCCCTCTGTCCCAGAGCCGGATGACAGCACGCGCCGTCCCCGGACCGTGCAGCTCTCATCCCCCTCTGTCGCCAGCCCCCTGGCAGAGCAGACCCCCGTGGAACGTTCGTCCTTCCCTGGTCTCCTCTGTCAGGACGCGGTCAATGACTATGCCCCGACACTGGGCCGCTATGCCGTCCACGTCCGGGACAGTCATTCCGCCTCGCTGCCCCACCGACGGGAAGTCTGTGGTTCGCATGACCCCGCTGGTACAGTTCTTGGGAGCCTGGTTAGAGCTTCCCCACCTGTCCCGCTGGGTCGCCCGAACGATCAGGCTCGGCTACGCGATTCAGTTCGCGCGGTCTCCTCCCCGATTCAGGGGAGTTCGCTCCACTATGGTCGGTGGCAATGCCCCCATCATGAGAGCGGAGGTTGCTACCCTGCTGGCGAAGGGTGCGATCGAGACTGTCCCTCCAGCCGAAATGAGGTCCGGCTTCTACAGCCCGTACTTCATTGTCCCGAAGAAATCCGGTGGGTTACGGCCAATCCTGGACCTGCGCGTGCTGAACCGCTCCCTTCACAGGCTGCCGTTCAAGATGCTCACTGCCAAGCGCATTTTCGAATGTGTACGGCCCCAGGATTGGTTTGCAGCGATCGACCTGAAGGACGCCTACTTTCATGTCTCCATTCTCCCTCGACACAGGCCGTTTCTACGGTTTGCTTTCGAGGGGCAGGCATATCAGTACGCGGTTCTCCCATTCGGGTTAGCCCTGTCTCCTCGCGTCTTCACGAAGGTCGTCGAGGCAGCCCTTGTTCCTCTTCGGGAACACGGGGTTCGCATCCTGAACTATCTCGACGACTGGCTGATTCTAGCTCACTCTCGGGATCAGGTTTGCGAACACAGGGACCTAGTGCTCCGGCACCTAGCCCGTCTGGGCCTTCGGGTCAACTGGGAGAAGAGCAAACTTTGCCCCGTGCAGAGGATCTCTTTTCTCGGTATGGAAATCGACTCGGTCGCCATGTCCGCGCAGCTTACGAGCGAGCGCGCGCAGTCACTGCTGACTTGCCTGAGACAGTTCGAGGGCAAGAGTGCGGTTCCACTGAAACTTTTTCAGAGGCTCCTGGGGCATATGGCATCTGCAGCCGCGGCAACGCCGCTCGGATTGCTTCATATGAGACCGCTTCAGCTTTGGCTTCGCGACCGAGTCCCGAGGTGGGCATGGCAACACGGCACCCTCCGAGTACCAGTTACTCCGACCTGCCGTCAGACCTTCACCCCGTGGGCGGACCTCAGCTTTCTACGGGCCGGAGTGCCCCTGGAACGAGCTTCGCGGCATGTTGTTGTATCGACAGATGCCTCTTCCACGGGCTGGGGCGCCATGTGCAATGGACGTGCTGCCGCGGGCTCCTGGATAGGACCCCAGCGCCTATGGCACATCAATTGCCTCGAGTTGCTGGCTGTACGTCTTGCTCTGCGCCGCTTCCGGGCCGTGCTCAAGGGCCAGCACGTACTAGTCCGATCAGACAATACCGCCACTGTAGCGTACATCAACCGTCAAGGTGGTCTGCGCTCCCGCCGTATGTCGCAACTCGCCCGCCACCTCCTCTTATGGAGCCAGAAGCATCTGAGGTCGCTTCGTGCCATTTTTATCCCCGGAGCTCTGAACTGTGTAGCCGACGAGCTCTCACGGTTTCAACTCCTCCCGGGAGAATGGCGGCTCCATCCCCGGTCGGTTCAGCTGATTTGGGACCAGTTCGGGGACGCACAGATAGATCTGTTTGCCTCCCACGACTCGACCCATTGCGCCCAGTATTATTCCCTGACCGAGGGCACGCTCGGCACGGATGCTCTGGCGCACAGCTGGCCGCAGGGCCGCAAGTATGCGTTTCCCCCAGTGAGCCTTCTTGCGCGGACCTTGCGCAAGGTCAGGGAGGACGAGGAGCAGGTCATGCTGGTTGCGCCGTACTGGCCCACCAGGACCTGGTTCTCCGAACTGGTTCTCCTCGCGACAGCACCTCCCTGGCCGATCCCTCTGAGGAAGGACCTACTTTCTCAGGGACGGGGCACCCTTTGGCACCCTCGGCCCGATCTTTGGAAACTCCACGTGTGGCTCCTGGACGGGACGAGGCAGGTTTGAGTACCCTACCACCACCGGTGGTGGCTACCATCACTTCCGCTAGAGCTTCGTCCACGAGACATCTCTATGCGTTGAAGTGGAACCTCTTCGTCAGCTGGTGCTCTTCTCACCGAGAAGACCCCCGGAGATGTTCGATTGGTGTCGTGCTTTCCTTCCTACAAGATGGGTTGGAGCGAAGGCTGTCTCCCTCCACCCTAAAGGTCTATGTCGCCGCCATTGCCGCACAGCATGACCTTGTTGAAGGTAAGTCTTTGGGGAAGCACGACCTGATCGTCAGGTTCCTGAGAGGAGCGAGGAGACTGAATCCTCCTCGCCCTCCTCTCGTTCCCTCTTGGGACCTCTCAGTGGTTCTAACTGCCCTGAAGAGTGCTCCCTTTGAGCCCCTGCAATCAGTTGAGCTTAAGTTCCTGTCAATGAAGACAGCGCTCCTGGTTGCACTGGCCTCCATCAAGAGGGTAGGGGACCTGCACGCATTCTCCGTCGACGAAGCGTGCCTGGAATTCGGTCCGGCTTTCTCTCACGTGATCCTGAGACCCCGGCCCGGATATGTGCCCAAGGTTCCTACCACTCCCTTTCGGGACCAGGTGGTGAACCTGCAAGCGCTGCCCCCGGAGGAGGCAGACCCAGCCTTGGCACTGCTCTGTCCAGTACGCGCTCTTCGCGCCTATGTAGACAGGACGCGGTGTTTCAGGACCTCAGACCAGCTCTTTGTCTGTTATGGTGGGAAGCTGAAGGGAAAGGCTCTCTCCAAGCAAAGGTTGTCTCACTGGATAGTGGACGCCATTGCTTTGGCATACCAGCAGCAAGGTCGTCCATGCCCCCTTGGTGTGACTGCCCACTCCACCCGGAGTGTGGCGTCCTCTTGGGCTCTAGCGCATGGCGCCTCGCTAACAGACATTTGCAGAGCTGCAGGCTGGGCGACACCGAACACATTCGCCAGATTCTACAATCTCCGAGTGGAGCCTGTGTCCTCTCATGTACTCGCTTCAACTAGCTAGTACTGGACCCGCTCAGGTGTCTTCGCTTGCTCGCCATTCCACTCCACGGACTGGATACGTGCGATATTCCCCTCAGGTGAGCTTCTCCGAAAGCCCTGAGTTCCTCCAGCACTTCTGACGTCGCCGCCAGTGTCTATTGCCTGCGCGCCGGCTAGGTGCCTCCCGTGTGCATGGTCCCTCCCCTGAGCGACCCCCACATGTGTATTTCCACTGTAAGCCTCTCTGAGCATGTGTCTTTCCCTTGGCAAGCCACTTTGCCACCCCTGGGGTTGAAATATTCCACCTGCGGCTGGACACCCCAGTGTTCTCCATATGCATCCTTCGGGTCATATGTGTATTCTCTAAGTCCCCCCCTCTGGGTTGGCAATAATTGCATATTCCTCTAAAATTGTGGGATATGCTCCCCAGTGTACCTTGGTATTCCTGTGCTAAATAGGAGTCCTTCGTCCGTGCTAGTCTCACGACAGGGATCTCAGATTTACGCAGGGCACTGGAAGACAGCTGAGAAGGTGGCGTGATTAGACTGGTAACCCCATTTCGTCGTCATCCGACGTAACTCGGAGTGACAACGAAAGGGAACGTCTCGGTTACGTATGTAACCCTCGTTCCCTGAGTAGGGAACGGAGACGTTACGTCTTCCTGCCACTTTCCGCTGTTCCGCGGGGATCGCCTGAGCTCAGTCTTGGCTCCTCAGCGAAGAAACATAAACTGCTGTTGCAGACTTCCTCCTTTTATACCCACGAGGTGGGGCGGAGTTACGTCATGCAAATTCCGCAGACCCATGGCATTTCTTTGCCATTGGCTCGTTTTGTAATACTCGAAGTTGATAGGCTTTCTAAGCGAAACCCCATTTCGTCGTCATCCGACGTAACGTCTCCGTTCCCTACTCAGGGAACGAGGGTTACATACGTAACCGAGACGTTTTCTATTAAGTGTCCTCAAAACAAACTCCATTTTATGGATATAAAATATATATTTTATTTTATATCCAGATCCCTTCTGCAATGCAATGTGGAAAAAAAAGTATTATCTTAATGTAATGTTAGAGTATTTGCTATCGGGCAGCACGCCCCCCGACCTTTTCCCTGTCACAGAGATTTTGCTGATGATATTATGAAATGTGTGCACCTCCACAGTGGACAGTGGCTGCGTCTCCTCAACAATAAAAGCAGCAACCAATTTGTAGAGTTCAGTCGAACTAATTGTTTTACCTGGTGGTGAGCGTGAACTGAAATCAAGCTTTTGTTGTTTAGCTTGAGGCGGGGTGCAGGTATCATTCGTCTCTCTCTTTCTTCCAATGCTGTAGTGCTGTGCTTTGCATGCAGATGTTTTTTTTTTTAAATTTGGTGTTTTTTGAAGTTGATTATCTTTTCACCTACTGTCACGGAGCGCGCGGCTGTCACGGAGCGCGCGCCTTCACCTCTCCCCGAGCTCACACGCTCTTTGTCACCTGAGTTCTAGAACTGCACTTCCCATCTTTCCCCTCTGCTATCATTAGGTTCCATCCCTGCCTGGTTTCCCCGTTCAGTCTCATCACTCCCACCTGTTAATCATCATCTACCCTTTATCTGGACTGCTCAGTTCTATGTTTATTGCGAAGTCTTGTTTTGCCACGCTACATGTTGATACGTGCTCCTCTGATGTTTCATGTCAGTTATTCCTTGTTTCATTACCTGTTTCAATAAAGTGCTGCAGATGGATTCGACTGCCTCCTCTCCGTCATTACACCTACACATAATCTACACTTAACGACTATTCCCTTCTCCTTTTCTTCAACGATTTCAAAATAATGAGAATACTTCCATCCCCGTGATGTAATGCTTTGGCCTGCCATCTCCGTTTCTGACTAGCGTCTGTTCCCCCGCATGTATGAGTTTCTAGGTGACGGCGTTCATTTTAATTCAGTACTTTTATTTTTTTGAATGCACATTAATTAAACTGAAAAGTAACTCTCATTACTTTTTAAAAAAAGTGACTCAAATATTAATGTGTAAATTTATAAAGTAATGCGCTACTTTACTCGTTACTCCAGAAAAGTAATATTATTACGTAACGCACGTTATTTATAACGCGTTACCCCCAACACTTCTCATGAGAAACATTTGCGTGCACATAAGAAACTTTTTACGTGCTTACCGGAATTTTTTGCATGCTCAGGTGTTACAATTCCCGGTTTATGGATGATTTAGCATCTGCATGAATTATCAGGGATCTTTTTGCTAAAATTTTGGCGAAAGCCGCATTTTGAGCAAACAGATTGCTATTAATTCATGCGCCTCCACAGTGTTGGGGGTAGCGCTTTACAAGTAACCAGATTACGCGTAATCAGATTACTTTTTTCAAGTAACTAGTAAAGTAATGCATTATTTTTACATTTACAAAAAGAGATCTAAGTTACTTTTTTAAATAAGTAATGCAAGTTACTTTGTTTTCCTGTTTGTTGACTGACAGCTCTCCTGTCCACATGTTGAGAGAAATTGTGAGTAAGTGCAGAGGCATTGTGTGTGAACATGATGGTTATTGTAGTTCTAGACTAAATGTGAACATGCATTTATTCATCTCAGATTCAGTGTTCCTCTAAATTTATAAAAACAGTGAAACGCAATCTCTGAGTATTACACAAACCTGCAATAAGGGGGGCATATTTAGTATTATAATAAAAGACATTTTACATGCTAAAAAGGTATAAATTATCAATCAGACGACAGAAGGCATGTAGTAGATTGTGTTTTCAGCAAAGTTTTCTGGATAAATAAGAGGGCTTAGAAATTTGCATATCACTTACGATAAAGTAGGCAGTTGTTGAAAGAACAAATGCATAAAATATAGCTGTTTTAGCTTATTTTAGGACTTAGTATTTTAAACCCTTTTGCGGTCCCCATGGAAGTGTTCCAAGGCCCCTAGTGGGTCCCGGTCCCCTGGTTGGGAACCCCTGGTCTATGACGTGTTCTCACAAATATGCCTTCTAAATTGTGTGTGTGTGTGTGTGTGTGTGTGTGTGTGTGTGTGTGTGTGTGTGTGTGTGTGTGTGTGTGTGTGTGTGTGTGTGTGTGTGTGTGTGTGTGTGTGTTTGTGTGTGTACTCAGGGGAACAGAGGAAGTGTTCCAGGCTCTGGAGGATAACCAGGTGACACTCTCTGTCATGAAAGCATCTCGTTTCGCCAAAGCATTTGAAAAGGAAGTTGACCACTGGGAACGCTGTTTGTCTCTGGTGCTGGAAATCATTGAAATGATCCTCACGGTACAAAGGCAGTGGATGTATCTAGAGGTACGCACACACATAGAGCACTTCCTACAGTTTTATACAGCATGTTAGTCATTCAAATGCAATATGCTCTTATGCTTTAAAAGACTATGGTTACATTATCCAGCTATATACACAACACACTCCTGACCTTCCTCACACCCGGCTCTTTCTCAATAAACACCAGTCACATTAGATCACAGAGGGGTCCTCTCTCTACATGTGAGGCACAAACTCACTGTAAATGATAATCATCTCACACACACTCATAGCTGAGTTCAGAGTCACACATCTGTTCTGTTGCAGCTGATGAGGAGATTGCACATATATATTCAAACGCGCATACCTATAGACTAAACGCATGTGCACGCCGTCGCCGTTTTTGACGTTTGATCAGAGATGACCTTTTTTGAGTGTTGGCCTTGAGTGTTTTCTGTTAGAACGGTGTCGTGTTAGCGGCCCCTAAGTTAATAACTAATGATCTTTGCAACGGAAATGAATCAATCAATCAAAACTAACTTTAGCTGGACAATAACTTTATTCTAGAGCTGCTGTAAAGCCAAAACAATCTGTTACTGTAATAGGCAAGGCAAGTTTATTTATATAGCACATTTCATACACTGTGGCGATTCAAAGTGCTTTACATAGAAAGGAATTAAAATAATCACATTATGGCTTTGCATAGAAAATAAACAAAATTAAAGCTAGGGAAATTAAAACAGTTATAAAAGGAATTAAAAGAGAATTAGTGTAAAATGAATTAAAGTAGTCAAAAGATGATACATAGAATAAACTTCTCATCTGGCAAAACACCAGTGTATCTTATTTTGCATATAGTTTTACTCTGACACAGTGTCTGTGGTGTTTATTCGGCGCACCTAAGAATTCCATGTGTAATTTCCTATTATCACTGTAAAGCTGCTTTGAAACAATTTAATCTAAATGATTATAACGCTATATAAATGAAGGTGACTATTGACTAAACAGTGGCTGTCAGCCTGGATCTCCTGTGTGTACTAGTGTTTGTAAACACACCTGTGATGGCTCCAACCAAGCACCACATTGTTTTATCTTCCCTTCTGTGCTTTTCTTCGTTTCGGTCTGCTACCACATTCTTTCATTTTTCTTTCTTTAGAACATCTTTCTGGCAGATGACATACGTAAGCAGTTGGTTCGTGAGACAGCTGAGTTTGATGACGTCAACTCCAGTTGGAAGATCATCATGGGCCGACTCAATGAGGACAAAAATGCTCTCAGAGGAACTCACCACTCAGGTAATAACGGGATGGTCCTGGATGTCACCGCCCTCAGTGGGGATAAAAAATGCCTGACTGGAGAAAGTCAGTTCAGTTGACCGCTAGCTTGGCAACACTCCTTGGCAGATGGATGAAATGTGTCCAGGTCACATTCCACCTGGGAAAACATTTTATTTTGCATAAAGAACATAAAACAGGTTAATCATTAGGAATTTTACAATGCAGAATTATTTGAATGACAATGAAGTACAAACATAATTCATTCAGGCATCTTTGCAGCTTCCACCATTCTCATTACTGTAATTCTCAGACTTTTTTGTCAGTCTAACCTTTTTTTTTTTACTTGAAGTAGCTCTGAGATTAATATTATAGTTAATATTTCAATAATTTAACAGCAAATGTGCATGTTCACAGTTCTCTGATGACATCAGAAAAAACTGTAGGGAGTCAGTGAGAAAATAATAAAAGCTAAAAATTAAATCATAAAAATAAATCTGATGTTGGTTGATTTATTTTTATGATTTAATTTTTAGCTTTTATTATTTTCTCACTGACTCCCTACATTTTTTTTATTAGAGTGGAAAAAACAAGTAACAGTAAATGCAGAACAACTGCAAAGTACAAATACTGCCATCACACACACACACACACACACACACACACACACACACACACACACACACACACACACACACTGTATACAGTATATGGGCAAATGTGTTTCCTTGTATTCTAGTATCTTGTTATAGTATTATTTTATTGAGAGTACAGCTCCTACTATTTAACAACGTTTTTTTAGATCATCAGTAAAATGTGACTACTATAAACAACAATTTAGCATCTTTTACCATATCACATCAGGCAAAACATTTAGTATTGTATAGGTTGTTTTTGCTAATGGAAACCAATATTAAACATCTATAAAGCTCTTTAAATTGAAAGGAGGGAAAGGACTTCCTTTTCTACAGTCGTCATATTGAGCTTTGCAGTTTCTCCCAGTCATTTTTCTACTGGAAAAATGTGTTACACTTCTGAATACTAAGATGTGAAAATGTAAAGAAAGAACAGGTAATAAAGAACACTTGTATGTTCCTTTTTTTTATGTTGTTTCAGGACTTCTAGAGAAGCTCTTAGAAATGAACACTAGGTTAGAGGAAATTCAGAAGTCGCTGGACATGTACCTGGAGACCAAACGGCAGGTCTTTCCTCGATTTTACTTTCTGTCTAACGATGACCTCCTGGAGATCCTGGGTCAGTCCCGCAACCCTGACGCTGTGCAGCCACACCTCAAGAAGTGCTTTGACAACATCAAAAGTCTTCGCATCAACAAGGTACAGACACAAGCTGAGTGACATGACCAAAATCTTGAGAGTTGTATAAATTATACTGTATGTGCAGTTGAGCAATTTTACATGACATTATTTGTATATATATGGCATTTCAGAAATGTATTGGATTCAGCATGAATATAAGTTTAATAATCTGTTTGTTTGTTTATTTGTATGTATGTGTGTGTGTAGGTTGGGATCAGTAACAGCAAGTCGGAGGCCAGTGGGATGTTCTCAGCTGATGGGGAGTTTGTTGACTTCACTCATCCTGTTCTTCTGGAGGGGCCAGTGGAGGTGTGTTTACAACACACAGTCCAACACAGCCTTTCTTGACAAATGCATTCTCCATTGAGCTTCTCGTCTTGTGTGTGTAGGCGTGGTTGTGTGATGTCGAGCGAACCATGCGCTGGAATCTGAAAGACTGTCTAAAGAACTGTTCCGGGGCTCTCAAGAAGATGCCAGGAAAGAGGGGCAAGTGGGTGCGAGACTGGCCAGGACAGGTGTGTGTGTGTGTGTGTGTGTGTGTGTGTGTGTGTGTGTGTGTGTGTGTGTGTGTGTGTGTGTGTGTGTGTGTGTGTGTGTGTGTGTGTGTGTGTAGTAGTCACATTTTACTGATGATCTAAAAAAACGTTGTTAAATAGTAGGAGCTGTACTCTCAATAAAATAATACTATAACAAGATACTAGAATACAAGGAAACACATTTGCCCATATACTGTATACAGTGTGTGTGTGTGTGTGTGTGTGTGTGTGTGTGTGTGTGTGTGTGTGTGTGTGTGTGTGTGTGTACATGCAGCAATGACACAGCAAAATGTGCTTTGCTTGTCTTTACAGATGTTGATCACAGCCAGTCAAATCCAGTGGACCACAGATGTCACCAGAGCCCTCATGACCAGCAAAGAGAGAGGAGATAAATCTGCCCTTAAATCACTAAAAAAGAAACAGGTGAGAGGAGCTGAGCAGTTACAGATTTGGGCTAGTGATTCACAGGTCACCGGTTTAAACACCTGAAAGAGCAATTTATGAATTATTTAGAATTATGCTGCCATTGTCCTCTTGGTAAAGAAAGATAGTTAGGCCCTACCTGCAATAGGTGGATTGTCCCTGTTTTAAATGTACAATATAGGTCTGTAGATACCAAATTCAACAATTGCGTTTTTGTCCCACCAGCTGTTAGTTACAGTCCAAAACATGTAAAATAATATTTTATACTTTCGTTTACATTTTTGTTTAGTGTCAGATGTGGTATGAAAAAGCATTAAATATTCTAATAATTATATCTACACAGAATCTGCAGACTTTGCCCCCATTTTCTGTGCCAATTTAGAAAGAAATCTGTAGGATTCTGTGGAATGAATTACAACATGGTGTTAAATAAAGCTGAGGATACTACACACTTGTTAGTAGCTGAAAGCAAAATAAAATTATCCCTAATATTTAATTAACAAACACACAAGCAGTAGGGGATTTGTAGAATTTTTGGAATGACAGGTGTTTTGATTCTGCAGAAATCTGCGGAGCTCTCTGTGGAGTCCTGCGGGCACAGATTCAATGCGAGTCTGCTAATAACTGGTGGATGAACTCCATATACACTACTGACTTCACTCAAAACCCTTTATGGGAAATTAGTTATTCATTTCATGTGTGTTTGTACTTGGAGCACAGGATACACTACATACACAAGTTAATTAAGGACGGCAGCTCAAATGAATTTAATCCAATCACATCTTATAAGCCAAAGCCAGTGAGACACAGAGAATGGCTTAGGCCTGTCTCTGTGTCTTTGAGAGTTGAGATTTAGTCTCAGAGCATGGCTTCTTGGGCTTAAGGAAGGTGAGGATTTTTTTATGTTAATTTACATTTACATTACACGTCTCAGCTGATGTTTACCGAGTATGTTTGGAGTAACAGCGGCTAGGTTTGATCTGGAACCCCTGATCCATAAAATGAGTTTGCGTTGCGTCTGAGCGTGCCTGTCTTCTAATAATGAGTGTTTGCATTGTGTTACCCAGGTGTCCATGCTCAGTCAGTACTCTGAAGCCATACGAGGAAACTTAACGAAGATTCTGCGCTTGAAGATCGTCGCACTGGTCACCGTGGAGGTCCACGCCCGTGATGTCATCAGCAAACTGGCCAAAGCAGGCTGTTGTGACGTCAACGCTTTTGACTGGCTTTGCCAACTACGCCTGTACTGGGAAAAGGTTAGGGGGAAGACGGGATGAAGGGATGGAGAAAACGTATAGAATAGACAGAAGGTCATCAACACAACAGTCTAAATGTCTCTGTCTGTTTGTGTAGGATGTAGACGACTGCGTCATCAAACAGACCAACACACACTTTCGCTATGGCTATGAGTACCTGGGCAACTCTGGCCGTCTGGTCATCACCCCCCTCACAGACAGGTAATACATATGATCAATTTGAAACGATATGTACAGTCAAAACCCTTTCAGGCAAGTCATTTCACTCAGCGGCCATCTTTGAAACGCCTCTTGGGCAGCTATTTTAGTCATGTAACTACAGCTCCTATCTCTTTGAATTGGGAAACGTCAAATTCTCCAAAGCTGTTCAGCAAGCTTACGATTAGATTTCATATTTGCAATCACCAATGAAATCAGACAACAACTGTATCAAATGTGGTTTCTTATGCTCAAATAGCATTCAAAAAGTAAATTTTTTCAGGCTGGAGCAGCCAATGCGCATGCGATTGGCTCTTTTATTTAGAAGGCGGGACTTGTTCAGCCATATAGGGCGTAGCATTTCTTCCATTTATAGTAATATGAGTGCACTGTCTTTCTATATGTGAAATCTTTGGTATAGTGCTGGTCCTTAAAAAAAAACTTATTTTAACATATAAAAACTTTTATAAAAACATAAAAAGAATGCAATAATTCTCAATAATTTTTTTTTTTGTATCTCCAAACCCCCCCAGTTACTTATCTGTCCCCTGCAGAAAATATATACCGGTAGCAATAGATATTCCAGAAGTACATGGTGCGTGAATTCTGAATGTTTTAAATGTCATAAGTAATGAAAAAAAAAATGTCATAAACATTTAAATGTCATGAATATAAAAAAACACTTTATTTTACAAAGTCCCCCATGGTGGGAAGGTCGGACACTTTGTTTTCATTATTATTATTTTTTTCTCTATTTTCACATTTTTGAATAAAAGTGAAGTCATTATGTGGTGACCAAAAATGAACTGATTGAAGAAATCAAAAACTCTTATATTTTAGGGTTTTGAGCACACTAAACATTCTCTCAATCCTCTTTATGAAGAGAAGCTTTTTAAGTTCCCATATACTCTATATACTCTATGTAGACGACTGCGTCATCAAACAGACCAACACACAACACGCTTAATTCACTTTCTTGTCCAACTCATCCATTTCAGAAATTGAATTGAGTTTATTATTATTGTTTTTATTTTAGTTTTGTAATGAAATTCATACATCATATGTTTGTCAATAAAATAAAAAAACTGTCAAGCATTTTATGAATGAAGCTTTAAATCAAAAGGTCTGTGCCCGGTTGCATGAAACCCCTCCAGTGACTTGACTAAATAAATCCCTGAGGTTAGGGAGTTCTTTAGGTGCGGTGCAACAAACGTCGGTTGTTTAGTTACGAAATCTCGGAGTTAACGGAACATAACGGACTGCTGAGTTATGGAGATAATTTAAGGGGTCTGACAGACAACACGGAGCATCCTAAAATACCAACCTTGCACACACACCGATGCCACCAAGCCTAAAAATCCTTCCGTGCCACAGAGCCCCACACATACTTTTCCATAAAATTATATTTGTCCCAAATATATTTTGCCCCGCTTACAGAACTTAAAGAAACACTTAAGCAATTAAGGGGAAACACTTAATGACGACCTTAAGTGGACCCTTAGGTTTTTTTCTTCCAACCAATGTTTCACTAATTGTATCCTTAACCTTATTACTTGGATTTTCTTAACTTGAGGGCTTTGTCGCAACCGGGCCCTGATAACCAGTTCCCTCAGACAGAACAGAGTAACATCCGAGTGAAGCATGTAGTACTATTATACTCTCACTCTTGATATGTTTATTTGACTTCATGTACATTTATAACAGTGAATTTTACCTGGGTGTCACTATGCATGTTGATGCATTAACACCACCAAGACCTCTGGCTGAGATATAATCACCTACACTCTCATATTATATTATAACTCTCATATTACTAGAGATATCAATATATTGTGTGACAGTCAACTCCTGCATTTGACTGATATGATCAGCTGCTTTGTAATGATCATTATGGAGACTCTGATGCTGTTATCTGACTTCAGCCATTATCCAAGTCATTATGAGTGAGAGACAGGGATCATGTCATTAACCTTATCAGTCAAGATCTTACCTCCCCATCAGTAGAGCACACCTGCACATAGAGGAAGAGAGAGAGAGGAGCTCCAGATGTCTCTGTGTGATTATAGAACAGAAATGGGAATAATTTCGTCTACATGAAATTATGCAGAGATTCCAGCTAGGAAGTGGAGTCAGGAGTCAATGGCGGATTTCCTGTTGTGTGCCTTCAGAGACTGCAAAAAATCAGCACAGAACGTGCCTCCAGTGGAATGAAAGGAAGAATCTAATCCGGGTTTATTATGTTGAGAGGGTGACATCTTAAGCCCACTCAAGGACATGGACAATGTGCTTAAGCCTGTCTGTCTCTTTTCCATCTGTGTATGCGCTTACGGATTCATTTGATTTGAGTGAATTTCAGTGTGTGTCTATCCCTGTTTCTATTCTAGCCCTAAGAATTGCCAAGACATATTCCCAGAAGTTATTTGTTACAAACCCTCTTTTTAGTGGTGTACTTTAAGAATAAAATGGTCAATAAAACATGATAAAGAAAGAAAGTGACAAATGTGATCAACTCCATGCATATCTACAGCATGTTTTTGCCTTAACAAGCCATGATTTGTCACATTATAAATGTTTAAATATATCATATATGTCAGTGTATGTATGTATTACAGAATGTGTTTGTTCTCTGTGTAGGTGTTACATGACTTTAACCACAGCGCTGCATCTGCACCGGGGCGGCTCTCCCAAAGGCCCTGCTGGAACTGGGAAGACAGAGACGGTTAAAGATCTGGGTAAATCGTTGGGCATGTATGTGATAGTGGTTAACTGCTCAGAGGGCTTGGACTTCAAATCTATGGGCCGCATGTACTCCGGGCTGGCTCAGGTATCCAGTAAATTCACATCATTCAAGCACTTAAACTCAACAACAGTTAATGTAGTGTTGTTGAATATGTGCTTATGTCTCTCTCCAGACAGGTGCGTGGGGCTGTTTTGATGAGTTTAACCGGATAAACATTGAGGTCCTGTCCGTGGTGGCTCAGCAGATCCTGTCAATCCTGTCTGCTCTGTCTGCGGGACTCAACAAATTCACCTTTGAGGGAAGACAGATCAATTTGGTCTGGTCTTGTGGAATCTTCATCACCATGAACCCAGGTGCTCAAACTCACCATTATGTTTCTCCATCAAGCCAACTTACTATCTTCTGTGGAACACAAAACAAAATATCTTTTTCTCCTTATAGTGAAAGTAAATGAGGACTGAGGCTGTCAAGCACCTTAATGACAAAAAGTTTTGTCTGAAACAAACAGACATTTAAGTCATTATGTACTTTTAGGGTGTGTTCACACTTGTCATGTTTGGTTGGATTAAAACGAACCCTGGTGCAATTGCTCTGTTAGTGCGGTTCATTTGAATAAGTGTGAACGCTGACATCTGAACCCTGGTGCCACCAAACAAGCGGACCGAGACGCTGAAAAGATGAGTCTCAGTCCACTTTCAAATGAAAACTGATGCAGATCGATTGAATTATGAACGCTACATGGACCAAAGACATGTAAACGAAACAAAAACAAGACATGATGTCACAAGATGTGACACTCAAATAGACAGAATGATCAAGCATGTCTATTTTTTCTCATCATAGTCGTGATGTTGCTCATCACTGTTCAGTACAGGCATCAGAAGCGCGTCTCCTCACAGCAGATCTTCATTTGTGTGTGACGGAGAGATTCCTGCCGCTGTTTTGACTCCTTTACACATTATATAAACTCTTCACAAGTTCTCAGCTGGTCAAAATGCCATCATATTTACTGTAGGCTACGCACATACAACGAGCACATTTATCTACAGCATACAGCATTGTTTTGGATGTTCCGTAAGTCATAAAATATGCGTAATAAAAGGCAACCAATCAGGTTGTGAACATATCCCCATGCCTTTAGTGTTAAAATGCTAATGTGAACGCTAAGCAGACCAGGACTAAATGCGAACCAAACTACAAGTGTGAACACACCCTCATATTCCACTGAATAAAGTCATACAGGTGAAACAATATAAGGGTGATTAAATGTTGACAGAATTTTTTATTTTTTTTTGGTGATCTATCCCTTTTAATATCTTTATAGAGTTGGCAATGTATGTTATAGTCTGTGCTTTTGTGGTTCTCATTGCCTTCCTTCCTCTCTTGTCTGTGTATGTATATTTCTTCTGTAGGCTACGCTGGTCGCACAGAGTTGCCTGATAATTTGAAGTCTATGTTTCGGCCAATCTCTATGGTAGTGCCAGATTCCACCCTTATAGCTGAGATCACGCTTTTTGCAGAGGGTTTCAATAACTGCAAGGTACATACACACACACACACACACACACACAACTTAAGTCTGATATATTTATTCTGAAAGTTATTTAATTATTTAAGCATTGAGTGGCTACACAGCATGATTACCAATTCAACCATTAAAAAAATGAGTGTGATTTTGCACTCCTGTCTGGACACTTAAAGGTTTTTCTTTTTAAAGCATCATCTTTTTTAAATCATGTCTCATTCACTGACAACCTTGAGAGCAAAACAGAGGCTGTTTTGTCCATTTTAAAACCTTATACTTAAGGGTCAAGTGTGTCATTTTTTGTATGCTAAAATACATTCTCCTATTCCACACCTCCAAGTATCTATGATTCACCCATTTTATTATCCACCAAGTATCACTTAGGGCAGTAACAACACACCCCTCCTCAAAAAGCAGCACAATGAAGCATCATTCATGTCTGTACCACTAACACCACTAATTAATATTGTATAATTGAGTCATTTCTGTAAGTTCAGAGTATATGAAGAAAACTGTTGTTGAAGGAATCGAGGGGGCTGCTTATTATGGGATTTTAGATTCTATTGAAGATGGTGGAGATCAACTCAGTTATGCAAACACAGATGAACTGGCTCACACTTACACACTCCAGGGGGCTGATCCTACCGTCGGATTACCTCCAACACGCAGCAGGCATGCCAATTGTGAGTTTATGCACGCATGTGCGCGAGAGACATCCGACCGATGCGTAATGCCAACCCCTTCAAACACACACTCCACAAACACACACCCCTGTGGTTGACCAAATCCCACAAATTTCCACTGGCTGCATCCCCTCTCTTCCCCCTGCCTGCGCGCTCCAAACGGGAAGCCTCATTTGTTGATGGCGTACACAAGCCCGGCGGGCTGGCAGCGGCACAGGCATGGGGAATTGGACTCAGAATTACAAATAATGGACTTGAGATTAAGAGAGCTGGGAAGGGACCCAGCACCGGCCCCAGCCAAGCACAGAATGTCAATGGCAGATTTGATTGTCCCGGCATACTCGGCCCTCTTCCAGACACCCATCTGCATAGTCAATACGGCAGAATCATCGCGTGCTGTCGAGAGAGAACTATTACCTTTGCAAATGAAAGGAAATGGACATATCAATGCCGGGCCGTGTTAGAGGGAGAGAGCGAGAGAGTATTGCCCCGACGCACCGGAGTGTGCAGGTCTTGGTGTTATGAGCCATAACTGACAGCGAGATGACCGTCCCCTGCGAGCCCATAGTCTGCTCAGCCTGGCGTGACTTTGGCGCGTGTTTCCGTGTGTGTGCTTGCATGAGCGTTTGTGCTGGTATAAGTAAGACTGTTAGCAGGCAGTGTGGAAACGGTGCTGACATGGTAACCCTCACACACACTGACTTCTGCCTTCTGTTACATATTCACGGTATTCATGGAGACACACATACGCTCACTTGTGTGCTTCAGCCTTTTTTGCATTCTGTCGCTCTCTCAATCACACACATAAATAGCACCCATTGTGTTCATCAGTCATTATTTTTCATTTGAAAATAATTGTGCTTTTAATTGTTGTCTTTACAATAATATTTCATAAATTACATCTTACCTTCAGACTGCTTATAGTTTATTCATGTTGAATTTACATTGGTGAATTATTGCTAACATGCAATTGCTTTATGGGCATTAAGCATGTGTATTGAAGCTCCATTGTCTAATTTAAAAGCCTAAATTAAATCTGTTGATCATATAAAGCGATTGTGTCTCTTTAGAAATGTTGGACTAAACAGCTCATTTCATATACAGGTCCTTCTAAAAAAATTAGCATATTGTGATAAAGTTCATTATTTTCCATAATGTAATGATAAAAATTAAACTTTCATGTATTTTAGATTCATTGCACACCAACTGAAATATATCAGGTCTTTTATTGTTTTAATACTGATGTTTTTGGCATACAGCTCATGAAAACCCAAAATTCCTGTCTCAAAAAATTAGCATATTTCATCCGACCAATAAAAGAAGTGTTTTAATACAAAAAAAAAGTCAACCTTCAAATAATTATGTTCAGTTATGCACTCAATAGTCAATACTTGGTCGGGAATCCTTTTGCAGAAATGACTGCTTCAATGCGGCGTGGCATGGAGGCAATCAGCCTGTGTCACTGCTGAGGTGTTATGGAGGCCCAGGATGCTTCGATAGCAGCCTTAAGCTCATCCAGAGTGTTGGGTCTTGCGTCTCTCAACTTTCTCTTCACAATATCCCACAGATTCTCTATGGGGTTCAGGTCAGGAGAGTTGGCAGGCCAATTGAGCACAGTAATACCATGGTCAGTAAACCATTTACCAGTGGTTTTGGCACTGTGAGCAGGTGCCAGGTCGTGCTGAAAAATGAAATCTTCATCTCCATAAAGCTTTTCAGCAGATGGAAGCATGAAGTGCTCCAAAATCTCCTGATAGCTAGCTGCATTGACCCTACCCTTGATAAAACAGTGCACCAACACCAGCAGCTGACATGGCACCCCAGACCATCACTGACTGTGGGTACTTGACACTGGACTTCAGGCATTCTGGCATTTCCTTCTCCTCAGTCTTCCTCCAGACTCTGGTACCTTGATTTCCGAATGACATGCAAAACTGAGCAACAGTCCAGTGCTGCTTCTCTGTAGCCCAGGTCAGGCGCTTCTGCCGCTGTTTCTGGTTCAAAAGTGGCTTGACCTGGGGAATGCGGCACCTGTAGCCCATTTCCTGCACACGCCTGTGCACGGTGGCTCTGGATGTTTCTACTCCAGACTCAGTCCACTGCTTCCGCAGGTCCCCCAAGGTCTGGAATCGGTCCTTCTCCACAATCTTCCTCAGGGTCCGGTCACCTCTTCTCGTTGTGCAGCATTTTTTGCCACACTTTTTCTTTCCCACAGACTTCCCACTGAGGTGCCTTGATACAGCACTCTGGGAACAGCCTATTTGTTCAGAAATTTCTTTCTGTCTTACCCTCTTGCTTGAGGGTGTCAATGATGGCCTTCTGGACAGCAGTCAGGTCGGCAGTCTTACCCATGATTGCGGTTTTGAGTAATGAAACAGGCTGGGAGTTTTTAAAAGCCTCAGGAATCTTTTGCAGGTGTTTAGAGTTAGTTAGATGATTCAGATGATTAGGTTAATAGCTCGTTTAGAGACCCTTTTCATGATATGCAAATTTTTTGAGACAGGAATTTTGGGTTTTCATGAGCTGTATGCCAAAATCATCAGTATTAAAACAATAAAAGACCTGAAATATTTCAGTTGGTGTGCAATGAATCTAAAATATATGAAAGTTTAATTTTTATCATTACATTATGGAAAATAATGAACTTTATCACAATATGCTAATTTTTTGAGAAGGACCTGTAGATTTGTTACGATTTCTTTATTAACTTTTTGAAGCATTAAAGTGTCAGTTGCGTAGCTGTTAATGGGAGGACAGAAATCGCTCAGATATCATCAAAAAGAGCTTCATTTGTGTTTCGAAGATGAACGAAGTTTAGAACGACATGAGGGTGAGTTAATTAATGACAAAATTTTTACTTTTGGCTGAACAATCCCTTTAATTAATTATTAGATTTTCTTCAACTCAGGAACCCACTGCAGTTCCCTCACAAGCCCCCAGGAGTTTGCGAAGCCCAGTTTGGGAAACCCTGCTGTAAAACAGTGGCATACAATGCAAAACATTACACTTTTCACTTAAGCTCTCCACACACAATACATTTTTGCAAATTTGACTAAACCTTTTTGAATGCAAACCTCTTTTAAATCATTGTGTTTTCTTGAGGTTGTTCATCTTACTGACTTTGATTTTGATTTATTGATCTCCATTCCTTCATAGATTAAAAAATGATGCAATAAAGGTTATTGAATTTGTTCATTTACACCCCTCTCACTCCCTCTCATGCTCTTTCTTTATCGGCCCGTCTGATATATAACTGTAATACTGTCAGATACATCACTATACCTCTTCCCATGGTTTCTGTTAGCCGTGGGTGTTCAAGGTCACATGATCCATTTTCTTAAGAGATTTCTATTATGTTAATGTCAACTGGAACTGTAGACACTATTATTTTTTTGCACCAAATGCTCCTGGATTTATTTTAGAAAATTCATATGTGTACTTTTCACAATTTCAAACAATTCCCAACAGACAAAATCAGCTCTTGGCTAAAAGTTTATCTCCCCATTTTTCCGGTTTCACTCAAGAATATTAATGGGTTGTGAATGCAGTCTCATGCTAATTGTGTTCTAATCATATTATCATTGTATTTTGTAAAAAAAAAAAAAAAAACATTGTTAGACTTGTCTCTTGTTGTCTCTCTCTCAGGTTTTGGCTAAGAAGGTCTTCACTCTGTATGCTCTGGCAGTGCAGCAGTTGTCTAAACAGGATCACTATGACTTCGGCCTGCGAGCTCTCACCTCTCTGCTTCGCTATGCTGGAAAGAAGCGCAGAGCTTGTCCTGACATTGTCGATGAGGAGGTGAGGCACACAAATATGCAGCATCCAGTGAATCCAGAAACATTCCTCTCAGAGTCCTGCTTCACCTGAATATGCCTCAGTGCACGTTCAGTGAAACAGACAGTTTTGTGTGTATGTGCACTGAACTATCAGTGTGTTTGTGTGTGTGTGAAGTACTAATGCTGAGAGAGACATGTCACAAAGACGTGCTCCTCTCTGGATGTGATAAAAAATGTATCAAAGGGGACAAAACCTTAAAAGAGAAGTCGAAAGGGACTCATAAGCCCCACATGAGTGCTCATCTCGCCACTCTCTCTGTCTTTTTCTCTTTACTTCAATATCATCACCCATGGAAAAGGTGCCCCATGTTTATTTAAAGGTTCACATGTCTGTAAGGTGTGCTTGTTAAAATAAATGTCATTCGGAAGCAGTATGGCTACTGCTTTTGATTACAGAAGAGCAGGAAGGGCAGTTTTCAGATGTATCTGAGACCAGTTTTGCGGTTTCCTGCTCATAAATTAAGGTTGACATTTGGTCAAGTGAAGCTGGCCTACCTTAGCTTTGAAGATGTATCCCTGCACTGAGCTAATTTAACATCATTTTTTCCCCTCATACCCTTTGACCTCAGATCCTGCTGATGTCTATGAAGGACATGAACATTGCTAAACTAACCTCCATCGATCTGCCACTGTTTAACGGGATCATCCAGGATCTTTTCCCTGCCGTGGAAACGCCCACCATCAACTATGGAAAGGTAGCCTGTCCCTTAGCGTTCATCTGGCCTCATAATGGACTCATAAAGCAGCTGAAAGTCTATCTATTTGTGTATGAATGTGTGCTCTGACTCACAGCTCTTAAAAGCATATCTTTTTGTGTGTTTTTGATTACACCCATCCTATTTTTCAGTGAACAGCTCTCACACAGGCTCTCTCTCACTGAAACGCCTTTCAAAAAATCCATTAAATCCTGCAGATATTTCACTGCCCTGTCTGTACACAATTCACACAGTCCACTTCTTTAATACAGATAAAGGCCAATGCAAAGGTGTTAGTGGGAGCTTAGTGGATAAATATTCTGACAAGCACCCAAAAGGTTGCTGTTTTAAAGCCAAGACACTCTAATTTGTGGGCTGGAGAGTTACAGATATCCCAGTTTAACTTTGTGCCCTTGAAGTGTGTAGTATGTAATGTCTGCACCAATAACTGTAACTCAGCACATCCATCTGGAAATTACTTACTTATAGTTGTCTCTGCACTTCCCTGCTGAGAAAATATCTTAAATACACATTTAACTATGTAAAACATGCCAAATGAGTGTTTAAACCTGTTCTGCTGAATACAGACAAATGGAGTTTGCGACTCAGGTTTGGAGACATAAGGCAGATACCTCAGAACGTCTGCACAGCTGCTTCCTGCTCCTTCCACAATCAAATGCGACACAGACACACACACACACACACACATAGACAAAAAGTAGTATATTTCTCCTTCTCTGCTTCCACTCATGCACATCATAGTGTTTTTATTGCTGTTATATTACCCATCCTGCATCCTCATCTCCACCTTACTCCAGCACAAGCGCCTCAGAGCCGTTCCCATTATTCCTCCTCTCCATCTGTTTAACGAGTCGAGAGAGAACTTCGAGAGGGAGATTAAATTAACCTGAGAGTTTAGCATGGCTGCTTTAGTGCCTCTGGAGCAGTTCTGGTTGGTGCGACTTCACTCAGGGGTGCAGTATCAGCAGGTGTTTTTATTAAGATGGCCGCCCACCTCTTGCCAGTTCATTTGTCTTTAGTGCTTCAGTGAGATTCACCTCCACCGAAGGGATGTTTTTTCATCATGGAAAGAGTTTATGCAATGTTATGAAGCAATTAGCACATATTTGGTTATCAGAATTTCAACGTTCTTACACACGTTTTCTTTCTCTTTATCACTAGCTGAAAGAAGCTATAGAGGCAGAGATTCGTCAGAGCGGTCTCCAGGTGACCCCCTTCACCGTGACCAAGGTAATTCAACTCTACGAGACCAAAAACTCCCGACACTCCACGATGATAGTGGGGAAGACTGGCAGCGGCAAGACGGTCACGTGGAGGATCCTCCAGAACGCCCTCAGCACCATGCACCGCAATGGAGTGCCCGAATTCAACCTCATTCGTGTGAGGCTTCTATCTAAACCTTATCTCTCAACTTTCTCTGCATCAATAGCTAACTGTGTTGCTTTTTATGTTGTCTAAAGTGCAACAGGTCAACGCAAGGTTCCTCAATAACAAAGTGGCCCCGTTAGCTTTATCGAAATGAGTTGTCTTCATACATGACTAGTTTTAAGGGCAAAGATCATGCCTCTAAAACAAATGTCTTCGCAGCAGCTGTGTTAGAGCCTGAGAGGCTACGCCAACCTTCCATCCCTTATTACCATGAAAATGAACCGCCGTCAGCGGCTGCGCGATGCATTTACCACCAAGACAATAGAGTTTCCCTTAAACACTCTCCGCTGTTTAGAGAACATGTGGCAACAAGGACTTAACACTCATTAAAAGCCCCCCTGACAGACTCACGGCTCACTCGTGGGTGTTTTGACAATGATGGCGTAGTCAAGACGGCAGCTAGCGCTAATTGTCGCCGCTTATGATCTCTTTCTTTTCACAGTTGGTTTGGCTCACTCCACCAAACCAACCAGCCACTCCACGCTGTGCTTTTAACGAAGTCATCGGCTGAGACTCCTCATGTCTAAAACCGTGTGTTTAGCGTTCATGTTTGTTCTGATCTTTTTTGTTTTCACTTCTGTTGTTTTTCCCCGTCTTCTTGATTCTTTGTAACCCCTTTCACGTGTCTCATCCTGGTGCAGGTAAAAATAGAATAGTGGGGGTGGGGTGGGGTGGGGTGGGGGAAATATGTGTTTCTCAGGTTTTTCTTCTTTAATGATGTTCCTGGAGTGTGTGTGTACAAGCGAGAGATGCAGGTGAGGTCTGAAAGATTGTTTTTATGCTTTGTAGATATTCTCAAAATCTTGTTTTTCTGTGTAGACGCCATCCAAATTTGCCCCCTTTTGTACTGCACCCTATAACATGTTATGAATAGTATACTACTCTTACCGAGTTTAGTTCCAACCATGCTCCAACACACCTGTATGCAATTTTCAAGTAAAGCTAAAGAACCTGATTAGTTTATTCAGGTGGGTTTAATTAGTGTTGGAACTGCTGGGATGAGAAATGAGGGACCCTGTACTTGCTAAATTAAACATTTAACATAATGAGGTCAAGTGACATCATGTAGCATGCTGTTAGTTTTGGAATATTTGCTTGCATTGAGAATAGCACATTACCAATTACAAAATTAGATTAAACACATAAAATAAAAAGACACACTAAGTGAATACATTGTTTAACATTTTGGCTTATCACAGTTGAAAACAGTTGTGCTGTCTAATATTTTTGTGGAAACATTTAACATTCTAAATTAGGGGTGTATCAATATATCATGTCACAGTATATCGCAATACAAAAATATAACAATATGTATCGTGGATAGTGACTATGTATTGTGTATAGTTCACCCAAAATGAAAATTACCCATGTGTGAAAAAGGTTTACAGAGTTTTAGTGTCAGTACTACATTAAACTACTATATATAATGTTGAATATAATGTATAATAATGCAATGGGGGAATATTTGTGGGTCCTGATAATGCCAAATGTTTTATTTTTCCAGTAAAAAGTGGACTACATTATTTTAAATATATCTAGTCAGTGACAGAGTGTAAGCATATTCGTCTAAAATAATTCAGTATTTTCAGCTTCAGAATCATGAATATTTTTATTCTGGTGTCACCGTTGTCCTGTGCATTTGGTTATCAGCACCAAGTACAAGCATATTCATTTACACACACAATGTAATATCAAATTTAGCCTTTTAATCAACAGTAAATTTTTTGTTAACCTTTTACCATATGTCTTGAAGTATCGAAATAATATTGTATCGTGAGTTCAGTATCGTGATATGTATCGAATCGTGACATGAGGGTATCGTTACACCCCTATTATATATATATATTAAAGATATAAGTATATTTCTTCAAGTATATATGTATCTTCTTAAAATATATATTTACAGAATCTTAATACTCCTTGCTGTTTTTAATTTTTTATAAGTATGCTGTGCAGTATGAAGTAAGAACTATAGAATTCCAATTATTCTATAAACTAAAAAATAGAAGTCAGTGTACACTGTATACAGCACAGTATTCAGTAAGTGTAAGGTAGTGTTCCATTCTGAACATAGCCTAATTCTCTCCCGCTCTCTCCCTCCAGTGCTTTCGCCCTGTCCTTGTCACTGTCTAATTCTCTGTGGGTTTGGGTACCTGTGGTGACTGTGTGTCTGTGTGGGTTTGGCGTCCTGGTGTTAGCATATGATTCTAAGTCTCTGTTGGTTTACATCTCTAGGTACTCTCTACCTAGTGCGTGTAATTCTTTACAGTTTGGGGGTCCATCTTGTTCCCCGCTCTCTCTTTGACTCAAGCTGCCATTTCTATTTGCATCCTCCCTTTCTCTCCCCTCCTTCTTTCTCTTTCTCCATCTCTCGATGCCTGTCTCCTCTTTCATATCTGACTCAACACCCCTCCCTCTTTGCATATCTATTTCTGGTGCCTATCTCTATCTCTCCATGCAAACATCACCTCACCCTGTTGCCTCATTACCACCACTCCGTATAATACACACACCCACCCTTGAGTCTACTGCGTGTCAGTCTATCACTGCTGTATGATTTCACCTCTGTTTGCTTCCTATCCTGTAGTTGAATAATTCCCTTCTACTTTAAACTCTGACCTTTTACCTTTGCTCATGCCCCTTTAGGAGTGTCCCCTGAACCCCAAGGCAGTGAGCCTAGGAGAGTTGTACGGAGAATACAACCTCTCCAGCAATGAGTGGACGGATGGCGTCCTTTCCTCACTCATGAGGGCAGCCTGTGCAGGTACATTTTGTCTTGTCTTTGTTTTCTTTTAACTCTTTCGCACGTACGATCACACCGGTGTGATCAGTCTTGGCTGGTCCCTGGAGCGCACAATCACACCGGTGTGATTAGAACGGTCAGTGCATCACGTGATCAACTGCTTAATTCAAACTTGCTTTCGCGCATTGACTGGCGCTGAGCCAGAGACGGACGCACTCAGTGGTGTCGTATATCACAACTATTGAGTGTTTTCAACCACATAATGTTTATTTTAGGCTTCAGACATTTAAATACACATAAGTACTAGCAAAACAACGATTTTGAGTTGGTAAAATACACACTGATGTCTATGGAAGCGGCAATAATAATCCTTTTCCATTATAATAAGACGACATGTTTTATTCATATCAGATACACATTGTGTAAGTAGCTTTACATTTTACCCTATTCTTCTCCCAGTTCACCGGCCACTTACTTTCATGTATTTCGTGAGAAGTGGAGGAATTGTAAATCCAACAGATCCGATTCTCTGAACTGTGAAACAAACTAACATGGCGCCGCCCATCGCACATACAGCTCAACTAACGCGATCGTTATAAAGGCGTTTAAACAACAAAACACATCCACTTGCACATATTTCACATTCGGAAAATCAGTGTTTCATGCTATAGCTAATACATTTGTGAATATTTTTAATAAGAAAGAAAAAATGACATAAAAGCAGATCATCTTTCATTCAGCGCTGTGTTGTGGTTGCGCTGTGTCACGTGACAAGCAATGACACGTCTCCATGGAAACATTAAAGTGACAAGTTCTAAATAACGGTCGCCTTGAAAAACTCACGTGTGAAAGGGTTAAGGTACAGTATGTAAGAATGACAACTAGTGGTCGAAATAGGTACTGCAGTCGAATTCAAAATATCGGACATCGTCGTTTCTCCCGCCATCTGCTTCCCACACGGATTGCCAGTTTGAGCACACACAACAGGAACGAGCCCAATTGACAATGAAAATTGGCAAGTTGGCAACATGCAGTATCACAGACCAAAACAAAAACAAATATTCCAGCCTGGAAACGCACATTTCAACGTAAAATAACTGGCTGTAGAAGTGTTTTTCAGAGAAACGAGTATGTGAACTTAGCATGTTTCCTCAATATATGCAAACATATTATGGTATTTTTATGCTTTAGTAGAGTGAAAAAGTTACATACAGCACCTTTAAAGCATTAACAAGCATTTCAGTGCGTGGTGTACCCTGTGTAAGCTGTGTAAATGTCAACTTAACTTGAGTTTAAAGATAGAGATGGGTACAATTTGGATTCAGGCATTTGTTTGGATCGCACTCATACAGTGTGCATATAAAGACAGCAGTCTGTGGAACAGTTCTGCAGCAGTGCTCTTTAATCGTCGCTCTCGCACTTCTCTCTTCTTCACATCAATACAACGTCAAATACATTTCCCCCTAGAACTGTCAAAACTTGCTAAAGAAAAACAAGCTCAGGTGTCTCATTAAAGGGAGAGGAAGCTACTTGGTGAGTCTGTTTTGCACCAATAGTATCGATTTGGTTTTAGCATGAAAGAGTATCATTTTAATGATGGACGCTTTAATGATATAATGCTGATTGATTTCCAGTATAATTAAAGTTTAAAAAAACACATTTTTGGTGTGGTCCTACTGATGGGGCTGTGGAGGAACGTAAGAATCAAAAATAGAAGAAACACTGTTTCTAATTCTAGTTAACTAGTTTAATGCTGGTTGACAAAGAATACAGCAATAATTGCTAATAACAATAGATTTAAAAAAGATCTCTCATTTAGATTTGTTATCGTTTTTATATATAAAAAAAACTTCTTGATGGATAAAATGGATTTTCTTTTTTTTAATTGAATGTCCTGTAATGTATTTTTGAGTGGAACATTTCGGAAGTAAGAGTTGTTGTGAATGCCGTTTCATGTTGACTTTAAAGCTTGTGCTCATCAAGAAGTTTCACATGTTGCTGATAGCAAGCGCTCTGCGACGTCAGCTGAAGCACTGACAGAGGAAATGAATCCTGATGTGACAAGAACAAACAGAAGAGAGAAAGAAAGAAGGAAGCAAAGAACGAGTGAAAGTGGTTGTAGAAAAGTTTGCTGATTAGTTTTCTTTCTTTCTTTTATTCACCATCCGGTCCAGCCTAGTCTCTGCCCATAAACTCTCTCTGTCTCTGTGCCAGTCTCTAGAGTATCACAGGAAATCACAACGCTTGTTTTTTTCCAGCCTTTCTCTTTGATCGCTACATAGCCTACTAAAGCAGCAGGGATTGGTGGCATGTTTTTCGTCAGTTTCTGTACTTTCGTTCTGTGTACAATCCAATATGAAGTTATATTTCTTAATTATTGGTCTATGTACTATGTAACCTTAATTATTAAGGTTATGTCTGGCTATTGTGTCTCATATATATATATATATATATATATATTAAATTATTATAATGAATTATATGAAATTCATGTTTCTTTATTGCAGTGTTTTATGAATTGTAGCTGCTGTCACACTGATCTGGTCTCTCGCTCTTTTTGATGTTCTCTGGCTCTTCATCTCTGCACATTATTCTGAACTTGACCAACACACAGCTCGAATCCCCTCTCTTTCCATCTTTCTCTCTCTTTCTGAGTTTTTCACTTGCAGTTTAGTTTGATTTATTGGCATGACAAATAGCTGCATTTGTATTGACAAAGCATTTGCAGCTTATTGTTGTGTAGAGCAATGACAGTAGTGGAAAACAAAGAATGGCTGACAAAGAATCTGCTCAGAATGACTGCTAGGATTTTCTCAGTTTCTCTCATAAGTTTCTATATGTGTAATATTACAGAGCAGGTCTGCAAGAGTTTAACTCTTAGAGACCCAAGCGCTGAGACGGATAATGATTTTTTTATTTCCCTGTAAACACGTTTTTAGGAATCTCACACCTCAGTGAACCACTTGAAAATACTTGGAAAGGCAAATTTAGAGGCCTGCAGCTTAAGATCGAAGTCTTCTCTGTAAAATAGATTGTTTAAACTTCAATATGTTCTTCTCAGAGTTTTATTGTTCTTTTCAGAGTTTTATTAGGCTACGTTAGAAATCATTTTACAGAATTAAAATGAAATAACAGCGTGAATGAATTTTAAAAAAGTGTTACATACAGTGGGTTTCTGATGGTGAACGTGTGTGTGTGTGTGTGTGTGTGTGTGTGTGTGTGTGTGTGTGTGTGCGTGTGCGTGTGCGTGTGCGTGTGCGTGTGCGTGTGCGTGTGCGTGTGCGTGTGCGTGTGCGTGTGCGTGTGCTCCTTTGAAACGGTCTGACAGAGCCAAAGCTGTGCCTTCCCCGGGTGCTTGTGTTTCTCTCTGGACTTCTGCAGTCCTCTTCCTCCCTCTGTTTCTCTTTTAATGTTTCAATGGGCTTCATTGGCATGACAAGTAATGGTGCATTTGCCAAAGAGAATGAGTCAGTGAGTATTAATAAGAGAAAAATATTAATTAAGCACTAAGGTGCAACAGACCATGGTGTATTGTGAATATAATACAGCACAGCCTTGAGTTCCTTATTGCTCATGTAAAACAATTAGAAAAAGAGTTTTTACAGACATTTTTTTTTTATTAAAACATTATTCTGTTATTTATTCACCCTCATTTTGCACCGAACCTGAATGGCTTTCGTTCTTCTGTGTTATCAAAAGATACCTTTGTTCACATACAGTGGAAGCCAATGGTGACCCAAACAGTTTCAATATTAACATTCAGGAATGACTTGAGGGTGAGTAAATGACGACAGAATTTAAAAAAATTGTAAAGTATCCCTTTAAGAGAAGATTTTAAAAAATTAGGTTTTAAAGTGAAAAGTGTTTTGTGGTAAGTTTGCAGTTTTCATTCAACTTTGTATTGAGTCATAGTGAAATACAACTCAATTTTGTTTGGTCTGCTTCATAAGAACAACAATTTATTTAGCTCTTTGTTTATTTTGCCATTTTATTTTGTTTTCCACTTACTACTTCCTGTTGCCGGTTTGTTTGCTGAGTATAGACCTAGTCAAGATGATTCCCATTTTCTTGGCCAGATAACATTACATTTTACTTTTCCTAGTGCGTTTAACTTTCATCTGCATTTCAGTGTTGTTTAGTCTAATTAAAGTTTCTGTTCTTGAACCTCAGTCTGTTTTGTTTTCTCTGCTCAACTCTTGAATTCACAGGATTTTATAATGGTATGTTCAGAAACCACTAAGTTGTAAATGGTTCCAGAATTTAATTGCCTGTTTTGTGTCCTCATAGTTAATGGATATTGACCTAATTATACCCTGCATGCATTATTTCTGGAGTTCCATGTACTTTTTTTACAGAATATAACAGGCAATGTCTCAGTTGGGTGTTTTTCCCATTTGGCGAGTTCTTGGTTTGTTAGTGGACCACACACCTCGCTGCCATAAAAAGCAATGGCCTCAATTACGGCTTCTAATATTTTCAGCCTAATTTTAATTGAAATCTCTACAGGACATTGCATTTTTATGACACAGTGGGCCCTGTGAGCCCTTCCTCTCAATTCTTTCACTTCAGGGTTGATGTTGCCTGTGGAGTTTCAGGCCTAATTGTACTTTGATGAATGTGTGATATAATTGGATATGGATATGTTTGTCGTGCACGTACGTATGAAACCTGGAGGTCAATATTCTAGTTTTTAATTTTAGATTTACTGGCAGGGTAAATTGTCCAGGTCTGTCAGTACTGTTCTAGTATGTCCAACTTTAGCTGTAATTCAGAATCAGAACCAGGTCATGTGTGTAGATTAGGCATTTCTGAGTCATACTGAGTGAGATCAGAAACTACAGACGTGGTTTGAACTGGTTGGAAAATACTGGGCTTATCCAATAACTCTGTGCTACTAGGAGAGTGGGAGAGATTTTTTATAGCTATATTTTTATTACTATAATTTAATTTAGCTCATGCTTTCTGTGTACAATAATTGAATGTGATTTCAACACTTAAAATCATATTTAATTGATTAATGTACATTCAGCTGGACAGGACATTATTGGGAAATAAACCCGTGTCTGTCCAGGTGGCCGGATCTTGTATTAACCTAAAGGAGTCTATTTTCTATTAATGACTGTTCATTAAAATTCTTATTAAATGGCTACTTACTTAATAAATGAATAAATGGACATGCAATATAGGTTTGAGTTCAATCATTGATTATTGATTCGACCATATTCCAGAAAGTCGTGTTATGAGATCAAATAGTTTTTGATGTCAAATAGCAGATAGAATGAAAGGCTTTTATAAAGTTTCAGGCAAAAATTTTGCATTTTTTTGTGTGAGATATTTATTTCAATAAATGTAATTAGTATAATCAGATGTGCGGTAATCTTGTTATTAAAAAGTCCATTTTACTTCTACCCGCGAGATTGTGTGCTTTGAGTAATTCTAAGAGTCTGGTATTGATTACTACAAAACAGCTTCCCATACAAATGCTTTAGTCATTATTACGGTTAAACTCATTCCTCCTTCAAGAGCCATATTGAATAGCTTTTGGGGAGCAGACAGGAATTAGTATATTTAGCTCTATTGCATTTGCTTTTTAATGTGGTCGTTTTGTCTTGGAGCTCTTGTGCAGTAATGCAGAGATCTAATGGATTCTGATCTGAATTGCTGATTCAAACACCTCAGGCTGTTTGTTTATTTAATATTGCTTAGAACTTTCTTTTTCTCCTGCTCCCCCTGCAATTACATTTTCCTTTAGTTTGTGCCTCCCTTTTAACCTAATTTGTAGAGCCGTTTTGTCTATAGCCCTCATGATGTGTATATCCTAAACTCTTTCCATCTCACAGACAGGAGTGTCCTATAAGTTCTTAAACTCTGTGGCCATTTTGAGCAAAAAGACGACTCTCAATGGAGCACCACCATTCTCCTGCCAATTGTCTACCAATGATTATCTCACTTTTCACACAGCTATAATAAATACTGTACTTACATTTAAATGACTGCAATGTAAAATGACAGATAGTTGCTTTCCTAGGACTATTAGGCCATATTAGGTGGCACGTACCTAACACTACGTGCAATTATTAGATTTATTGTTGTTTTATTGACATCTTTCCTGAAGTCATTTAAATATTGAAAATATGCACAATATTTATGATGCAAGTATAACAGTGACACTCCAACAGTGAAGTACACTTAAACAATAGATAGAACTCAGTGTCTAACACTGCACACACACTATTAAATAACTGTATTCAATTCTGAAAATATATTTCAAATGAAACCATTTGCAAAAGTTAAAACATATGAACATATATGTTGTTAGTAAATATATTGACATACAAATATATTCACATATTTAACTAAAATATATTAAAAATAAAATAAAAATATATTTACATATATTTAACTAAAATATATTTATTGGGCCAATTTCAAATATTTGCATACATACCAGAAATAAATTCTGAAAATATATTTCAAATATATTTCTTTTGTGTATGGGTTAAAGGGATAGTTCACCCGAAAATGAACTGAAATGAACCAAACGAAATGAAATGCTCACCCTCATGTTGTTCCAAACCGGTATGTATTTCTTCTTAGAAACCAAAAGTACATATTTTGAAGAATGTTGGTAACCAAACAGTCTTCCTTTGTATCCCCCCCCCCCCCCCCCCCCATACATTCTTCTTTTACATTCCACAAAAGAAAGAAAGAAATGACATGAGGGTGTGTAAATGATGATAGAATTGCCATTTTTGGGTGGACTATCCTTTTAAAGGTATAGGTTACCCAAAATTATAAGTTCTCTTATCAATTACTGTCATCAAACCACTCGATTCATATGAATTTCTTTAAAAACTTTTAGATGCTTCAAAGTTGACTTCCAGTGGAGGAACAGAAATCTCTCAGGTTTCATTAAAAATATCTTAATTTGTTTTTTGAAGATTAACACTAGTCTTATGGGTTTGAAACGACATGAAGGTGAATAAATGATAACATAAATTTCAATTTTGGCTGGACTTACGTTTTATGTTGGTGTGTGTGTGAGTGTGTGAGTGTGTGTGTGTGTGTGGGGGGGGCGGGGCGGGGGGGGGGGGGTGTAGATGGCAATACCCAACATTCTGAACTCCAACTTTCTAATCACGGTTTGCAGTGGCTCAATACGGCTTGTATCTGTTGTGTGCGTCCCCTCCTCCCTGTTCAGAGAGGAAGATGGCCCAGAGGAGATGTGACACTTCCTGTAGCTGTGTGTGACAGTTCTGGTGTTATACGCTTACCCAGGCAGCCAGCAGGCCTGCTGCTTCCAGACAGGGCGCGTTTGTATGTGTGTATAAGACAGATGAGCCGTGCTCTGTGCTTGTGTTTTATTGTTTTGAGTTCAGTAAATGAGACACACATGGGCAGATAACGGGACAGGAAAAGATAAATGATCAATTAGAGGCTTCACCACAATTGCCTGCAAGTCTCTCTGGTGTCTGCGAAACCAAAGTAGGGAAATGAGACTGACAGAGAAAAGAAGAGTCAAGGAAAATGAAAAATAGAGAGACAAAGAGATCCAGGGTATATTAGGAAATTCACATTCATTCTGTGTGTGTGGATGTGTGTGTGAGGCACTAACACTTCCTCTCTGTGTGGCCGAGCTCAGATGAGAAGCCTGATGAGAAGTGGATTGTGTTTGACGGGCCAGTGGACACGCTGTGGATCGAGAGCATGAACTCTGTAATGGACGACAACAAAATCCTCACACTCATCAACGGAGAGAGAATCTCCATGCCTGAACAGGTACCGGTAGACGGCAGACAATAGCCCAAACACACTAAAACCTCTAGTGCCGCCCACCCAGGGTTATTTCACTTCTGATTCCAGACCTGATACTGTGCGTTTCACCCCACTAACCCATCAGGGTACTACCGTACATAGAACTATTTATTTCCTTCACTTGTGCTCTTTTTCAGTTATTGGGCAAATCTAATGAAGAAATGCCAAAGCACATTTTATTCCAAAATCAAAAAGAAAACATACTGTATACACTACCATTCAAAAGTTTGGATAAAAATCTTTTTTTTTAAAGTGACAGTAAAGACGTTTATAATGTTACAAAAGATTTCTATTTTAAAAATTCTGTTCTTTTCAACTTTGTTTTCATCAAAGACTCCCAACACAAATATTTCAGTTTCCACAAAAATATTAGGCAGCACAACCTTTTTCAACATTGATAATAATAAAGAATGATGCTGAAAATTCAGCTTTGTCATCACAATATTACTGTATTTACCATATTTTTATATAGTACTATATTTTTTATCAAATAAATGCAGCCTTGCTGAGCATAAGAGATTTCTTTCAAAAACATTTAATAAATCTTACCGACCTCAAACATTTGAATTTTGCATCAAGAAAAGGAATTATTTATTATGTCAAGAATATTTTCTTTCCAAATTCTCATTACTGTAATGCCAAAAAAATCTAAAGTCTTTCTTTTACTATAATGCAAAAAAATAATAATAATAATAAATCCCTGTAATGCATATATGAATATTATTCTGTCTGTTCATTTTTCCATTCAAATCAGCAACAAATGTTATGTGTGTTTTTTCCGCAATTTAAGTAAAAAAAATGCCTCAATGTAGAAATACTTAATGGCCCTAAAATAGACTTTGTCTTCTGTTTGGAAAATATAATTTCTTATTTAATTCTTTTGTTTTGGAGTGAACAAAAGATTATTTTTTTTTTTTTCTGTTCAGGATGCTCACCCTTCAGTTAAGTGACAGTTCTGTGCTTATTTGGTTGGGTTTTAAGCATTAATGAGAGTGTGTGTTGCAGGTCTCATTATTGTTTGAAGTGGAGGATCTAGCTGTGGCGTCCCCTGCTACCGTGTCTCGCTGCGGTATGGTTTACAATGACTATTCTGATTTGAGCTGGAAGCCTTATGTTCAGTCCTGGATGGAAAAACGGAAAAAGGTTTGGGACACAATGCTAAGCTCAAGTATCTATGATATTAAACATTTGGGAATCTGCTTCATCTCTCTCTCTCTTTCGCTCTCAGGTTGAAACGGATCATCTCGGGCTGTTGTTTGATCGCTACATAGACAAGACCCTCACTTTTAAGAAGACTCACTGTAAGGAGCTGGTGACCATCACTGAACTGAACGGAGTGGCGTCGCTGTGTAGACTCTACGACACACTGGCCACTCCAGTGAACGGGGTCAGAACACTTTCACCTCATAGATGTGTACAGCCAATATTGCAACTGTAGATGGACCCCATGACTTTCTTTCATTTGTGAAGCACAACATTTTTTTTTTGCTCTGAAATGACAAAAAAGCACCATAAAAGTGGTCCATGCGATCATACACATACAGTACTAAGTCTTCTGAAGCCATATGTTAGGAACAGACTTTTATGGTGTATTTGTGTCCTCTTTGAAGCTTGAAAACTCCAACTGTAATTTCATGGAACCAGTATATTATTGAAGTGGTCATATGATGTTTTTAATGTTTATATTTAGCTTTGTATTTGTTCAGTATAGCTGATCAAGGCTGTCGTTCTCTCTGGCTGCTCAGGTGAACCCAGCGGACTCTGAAAACTTTGGTCGCATGGTGGAGCTCTGGTTCATCTTCAGTCTCATATGGTCTGTGTGCGCGGCAGTAGATGAGGATGGACGCAAGAAGATTGACAACTTCCTACGGGAAATAGAGGGAACTTTTCCTAACAAGGTATACAGTGGGCCCTGTCCCAAATGGCACCCTAAACACTCACGTTCTTCCTACGAGTCCGCACATTCGTGACGTAGCGGTCTGGTAGATGTCTGCAGCGGAGCTCGCTTTCGTGTGGGTTCGGCAAAAGTGTGCATCAAGGGCATATGGACCACTAAGTCACGAGCACTCTTCTGAAACCTAAAATGACAAATGGGACACCCTACGGTGTCCTGGACTTCACTATCACGCGCATGCCATTGTAAGTCCACAATACTGTAAGTGCATATAAAGTGTGCCATTTGGGACAGGGCTAAAGATGAAGTGTGCAATTTCTGTGCTGTTGATGTTATTGATGGCAAAATAATGACTTTACCAACTTTTGCTTCCACTGGTCTGTCTATTTATTTATTTATTTATTTGTAATTAAAGAATGCTTAATTGTCTAATGTAACGTTTTTAAGTCTGACTGAAGCATCCTTAGGCCCGGTTTCACAGACAGAGAACAGCGGGCACAGTAGAGTACATACAGTATGAAATAATAGATTAATCTATGCATGCACATGCTAATGGTACATGAAAGTGCTGATGCTGTGTGTCTACAACAAACTTTGAAGCCTTTCTGCCTACAGAAAAAAAATACATTACTGGAAAAATAATTGTTGTATTAAACCTCAGGACACCATCTACGAGTACTACGTGGACACCAAGAACAAAACGTGGGCGTCATTTGAGGACAAACTGCCCAAAGGCTGGCGCTACACCTCCAAGTGAGATGTGTGTGTGTGGGGGGGGTCTCTGCCAGCCGCCTGCGGGCTCAGTCAAAGGCCTCTCGCCTGGCTCCATCCCAGACTTCTAAATTTCCCCGTCTATTCATATTTCTCATCTTTTTCATCCTTCTTCGTCTCTCTCTTCTCTCCCCTGCTCTCATTTGTCATGTCAGTCCAACTCTTTCCCCTTCATTGTCCTTTGTCCTCTTGGCTCTCTTTGCTCCCTATTTGTCTGCTGTCCATTTTTCCATCCTGGGGTTCTTTTTTTTCTTACCTGACTCTTTTTTTATCCCTCTATTCATTTGAAATGTCTCGCTACATCTTTCAATTTTCAGTCTTTCAATCAGGACTTTTCACCTCCTCTTCCTTCTTGTTATTCTCATTCATTCTGCTCTCTCAACTCTATTTTCTCCCACCCCTTTTTGCTGTTTCTCTCTCGCTCTGTATTCTACTCCATTTTTTGTCCTCTTTTAAAAGCACGTCTCATACTTAGCCGCCCCACTTTTCAACTTTCTTGCTGGCGTGTTTTTAAAATAAGATCTGTCTTTCTGCAGCGCTCCATTCTATAAGATCATGGTCCCCACAGTGGACACGGTACGCTATCATTACCTGGTCAAGGCTCTGGTGTCCGCTCAGCACCCTGTGCTCCTGACGGGTCCAGTGGGGACGGGAAAGACTTCAGTGGCCCAGAGTGTCCTGCAGAGCCTGGACTCAGTCACATGGGCAATGCTCACTGTCAACATGTCCTCACAGGTGATGAGAATCACTTTAAGTATTAGTAATATGGTCAAATTTGATCTCGACAGAATGTTTATTTTTAAACCACAACCTTCTAAACATCTTCAAGAAAAGATTAGATTTTACTTGAAAAGGAAATTTACAAAATACTTGCTTTCAGAGAATATATCTTGACGTATTTTTTAAACAGAGGTGTAATTTCTGCCTGAACCGTTATTGTCCCCCCACTTTTTGGCTGAGCAGATTTTGTCCCCACCACTTTTTGCCTGGGTTGATATTGTCCCTATTGCTTTTTGAAACATCTTGCGGCACGGATTTATCTATTACAAAGGAAGTAGTTGACTAGCAGAGTATTAATTTCATTCGTTTGTGTTAAATAAGAGGCGATTTGGTGCTGGAATCGTATGTTTTTGAAATTAGTGAGTTTTTGTTTGCTGCTGTTATCAGTGGCAAGGTTCTCTTGTTCTTCACATAGATGAGCACTTCAATTGACTGCTTTAATGCTGTTCTGGAGACTCGCTATTTGTTCCGGTGAAATCATAAAACAAAAAGCAAACAAACGTGTCTCCACTCTTAATATACAATCACTGATGAACATCTTTGGTTTTAATTAAAAAAACAAAAAACAAACATATATATATATATATATATAAACACCCCTCCCCACACACATACTCCTGTCCCACCCACTTTGTACAACAAAGTTACAGCAGTGTTTTTAAAGCATAAATTTTCTCACAATTTTTGTCAGGTTTATTACTTATTTAAAGAGTAAATGCAAGCATTACAGCATTGGGAAGTCAAATACAAGCGGAAAAACTCTAGCACATATTGAAATATTGAAAAGAGCTATCATTATCGTTTCTCCAGGGGAACTGTTCCTGTAATAAGGGAGCTGTAATTTGCGCTGAATAAAATAATGAGCTAAATGAGTTGTAGGTCCTTTTAGTTTTGTTAAGAATATTTCCTTACATATAAGACGCCAAACTTTTGAACGGTGGTGTACATCTGCACACTGATCTTTTAAAGCCGTCACCTCCAGGATGCTCAGATCGCTCTGTGAGTGTGTGGTTAATCAGTGTGTGTAGTGATATTTCTGTAGTCCACTCTCACATCAGTAATGAGCCGAGTCATTGCTCAAAGGGTCCAACCTAACGAACAAATATCAGAACACATAGTGAGAGCGACCTTATCACAATCATCAATCTCCAACCATCATCATCATTTGTTATTATTGAGTTTTTCACTAATCTCCAAATCGCCAGTCGCGCTCACTGAATATTTGACCATCTTCAGGTTAACTTGGTAACGTTCTTGTCTTCATAACAGTGTTTTTCTGTCTTTCTCTCAGACTAGCTCTAATAACGTGCAGGAGATCATCGAGTCTCGGATAGAGAAGAGGATTAAAGGTGTGTACGTTCCAGTGGGAGGGAAGAGGATGGTGGTTTTCCTGGATGATCTCAACATGCCCGCCATGGACGACTTTGGCTCCCAGCCCCCTCTGGAGCTGCTCCGCCTCTGGATCGACTACGGCTTCTGGTACGACCGCCAGAAACAGACCCTCAAGTATATCAAGGTAAGGTGGTGTGTGTGCTTTTTTACCAGGTAAGTCATTGGAGTGTTTTTTAGATGTGCATGTAAATACATGACTCTCGCTTTGCCGTGATCTTGAAGGACATTTTCCTGCTGGGTTCTATGGGGCCCCCTGGTGGAGGGAGGACTCACATATCAGGACGCCTGCAGAGCCGTTTTAATCTCATCAACATGACATTCCCTACAGTGAGTAGAGCTTGACTCTAAACTACGTAGAAATCGATGAAAATATGACTGCAATGCTTTCCTTATTAGCGCTCAGCATGTAACATGACATCGTCTGTGTAGTGTAATGGGACAGCAATGTTAATATTTATATAACTAAAAAATAAAGACCAATCAAATTTATGCAAATCATTTCAAGATAAGACTAATCACAATTCAGTATTAAAATACAATGATGAACTTATCGCTGTTGGTTAGATATTGAAAACACTCTAACAATGTAAGTCAATGTGATATATGCAAACTTTATTTGTACAAGTATAGTGGAGATAGCACATGTAAGGCTGAAATAATCTGCAAAGGTTTTTGACTTTATTGCCTATGTGGGGAAAAATAGATATAGAAATAAATAAAATAGAATAAGGAAAAAGTAATAAGAATTTCAATACAATGCTCGTCTAGCAAGCACTGCAATAAACTGTGCACTAAAAGCATATCTACAAATGGTGCTTTTGGATTAAACCAGCGGTTAGTTTTTTGTCACCCCCCCTCCGGTTTAAAGCTAGCTTGAAGACACTCAGAAATGAGGAAAAAAACATGCAATTTATCATAAAAGAGTGAAAAGTTGTTTAAAGTTTTTATTGAAAAAACGGAAATATTTTTATTTCAGTTTAATGCCAATCTTTTTGAATTATGCAAACAGTTTTATTGAAAAAAAAGAAAGAAAGGGGCATACATTCTTTCAGTTGTTATATTATGAAAACATACTTTTTTGCTGCAAAAAGACATTAAACATTTCAGAAAGTGGCTTTTAATATATATATATATATATATATATATATATATATATATATATATATATACACAGGTCCTTCTCAAAAAATTAGCATATTGTGATAAAGTTCATTATTTTCCATAATGTAATGATAAAAATGTAACTTTCATATATTTTAGATTCATTGCACACCAACTGAAATATTTCAGGTCTTTTATTGTTTTAATACTGATGATTTTGGCATACAGCTCATGAAAACCCTAAAAAAATTAGCATATCATGAAAATGGTCTCTAAACGAGCTATTAACGTAATCATCTGAATCAACTAACTAACTCTAAACACCTGCAAAAGATTCCTGAGGCTTTTAAAAACTCCCAGCCTGTTTCATTACTCAGAACTGCAATCATGGGTAAGACTGCCGACCTGACTGCTGTCCAGAAGGCCATCATTGACACCCTCAAGCAAGAGGGTAAGACACAGAAAGAAATTTCTGAACAAATAGGCTGTTCCCAGATACCCCTTTTTCACCAAAGCATTTTGAGAGCCGGTTCGGAGCCGGTGCCTGCGCGCGAACCAGTTCTTTGTTTCGACAGCCAAAGAACCGGTTCTCGGCCAGGAAAACTGGTTCCAAAGCGGCACCAACTCTTTGCTGGACTAGAACCGTTCTTTTACCACGTCATGCTTACGTCGGGGGCTGGGGGCGGGTTTAGATGTGTTCTAAACATCTTTTCTGACCATAATATAGGATCGCAAAGCCCGGAACATTTGCAGAAACACGATGTAGTCCGCCTTTGTAATTGTTATGCTTGAAGTTGGTGCAAGCGTTTCTATTTTTTTATTTTTTTGAAAACATTATAACTAAGAAAAGAAGAAAACAGTCACAATATAGAACAAATAAATGGAAAGGGAAAAAAAAGACACAAAACAGGGGTACATAACTAATCAGAAAAGATTACATATCAAAGGATGAGATTAAAAGACATATTTCAATTGTTTTTGAAGCCTTCTTGGTACACGAGTTAGAGATAATCCCAAAATAATGTTGTACTTGCAAGCGTTTCTAGCTAAGACGTATGGCGACGTACACAGTGACGTAACGACGTCGTTCGCTGGGCGCTCTAGTCAGTGGAAAAACAAACAGGTTCTGAAAAGGTTCGCAAGTTGAACCAACTTTGAACCACCACCAGTTCCGAACCAGTTCTTTTTTGGTGGAAAAGGGGTAAGAGTGCTGTATCAAGGCACCTCAGTGGGAAGTCTGTGGGAAGGAAAAAGTGTGGCAAAAAACGCTGCACAACGAGAAGAGGTGACCGGACCCTGAGGAAGATTGTGGAGAAGGACCGATTCTAGACCTTGGGGGACCTGCGGAAGCAGTGGACTGAGTCTGGAGTAGAAACATCCAGAGCCACCGTGCACAGGCGTGTGCAGGAAATGGGCTACAGGTGCCGCATTCCCCAGGTCAAGCCACTTTTGAACCAGAAACAGCGGCAGAAGTGCCTGACCTGGGCTACAGAGAAGCAGCACTGGACTGTTGCTCAGTGGTCCAAAGTACTTTTTTCGGATGAAAGAAAATTTTGCATGTCATTCGGAAATCAAGGTGCCAGAGTCTGGAGGAAGACTGGGGAGAAGGAAATGCCAAAATGCCTGAAGTCCAGTGTCAAGTACCCACAGTCAGTGATGGTCTGGGGTGCCATGTCAGCTGCTGGTGTTGGTCCACTGTGTTTTATCAAGGGCAGGGTCAATGCAGCTAGCTATCAGGAGATTTTGGAGCACTTCATGCTTCCATCTGCTGAAAAGCTTTATGTAGATGAAGATTTCATTTTTCAGCACAACCTGGCACCTGCTCACAGTGCCAAAACCACTGGTAAATGGTTTACTGACCATGGTATTACTGTGCTCAATTGGCCTGCCAACTCTCCTGACCTGAACCCCATAGAGAATCTGTGGGATATTGTGAAGAGAAAGTTGAGAGACGCAAGACCCAACACTCTGGATGAGCTTAAGGCCGCTATCGAAGCATCCTGGACCTCCATAACACCTCAGCAGTGCCACAGGCTGATTGCCTCCATGCCACGCCGCATTGAAGTAGTCATTTCTGCAAAAGGATTCCCGACCAAGTATTGAGTGCATAACTGAACATAATTATTTGAAGGTTGACTTTTTTTGTATTAAAAACACTTATTTTATTGGTCGGATGAAATATGCTAATTTTTTTAGATAGGAATTTTGGGTTTTCATGAGCTGTATGCCAAAATCATCAGTATTAAAACAATAAAAGACCTGAAATATTTCAGTTGGTGTGCAATGAATCTAAAATATATGAAAGTTAAATTTTTATCATTACATTATGGAAAATAATGAACTTTATCACAATATGCTAATTTTTTGAGAAGGACCTGTATATATATATATATATATATATATATATATATATATATATATATAATTAATACGTAAAAGGGATACTTTTTTGAAGCAATATTGAAGGAATAGTTCACCCAAAAAGGAAATATGTCATAATTTATTTACCCGCATGTAGTTCATTCTTTGTTCTGTGGAACACAAAAGGAGAAGCATGAGGGATGAGATCATGACTGTCAAGCTCCAAAAGCACTGCAAAAGTATCATAAAAGCAGCATAAAAGTAGTCCAAATGTCTTTTGTGCTATATTCCAAATCTTATGAAGTCATATCAAAGCTGTGTGTGAAGAACAGACTGAAATTTGAGTCATTAACTGAAAATGTTGCCCACCACCTTGAACCAATGCATATGCAATAACGTCTAAACCTTAAAAGTGAAACGCATGTATTTTACGTTGCTCTCTTTCTATATATCAAACGAACCAATCACCTTTCCTCTCATCTTATTTCCTGTTTTTCCCACCCCTGTAATTCCCTCTCCTCTTCTGTTCTCCCCAGGAGTCTCAGATAAAGCGCATCTATGGCACCATGATCAGCCAGAAGCTGCAGGAGTTTGAGGAGGAGGTGAAGCCCATCGGGGGGATTCTGACTCAGGCCACCCTGGAGCTCTACCACTCCATCACCGCCCGCTTCTTACCCACGCCCGCAAAAATACATTATCTCTTCAACCTCAGAGACATCTCAAAGGTACTGAACATCATGCGTCACGTGTCATTGTCTCTCGCCTGGAAAAGGAGCACATTTTGGTATGAGTATAATCTGAGTATAATATCACTTTGATTCAGGCCAATTGATTCCAGAACGATGATTTATTTTTTTTTGCCAATTTAGATGTGCTTGAGGAAAAGATAGACTGACCGAAAAAGACTATCATTTTTAATCGGAGACACGTATATGCTCATACAAGCTCCTTCAGAAAGCATCTATTTCTTTTAAGCTTGATCAGACAAAAAAAATCAATCATTTTATACCTTAAAAGAAATAAGACTGAAGGCTGTGTGTGCAAGTTCAATGTGTCTTCCAATTCAGGTGTTCCAGGGTTTATTGCGAGCACACAAAGACTTCCATGACACCAAACAGAGCATCACTCGCCTCTGGATTCATGAGTGCTTCAGGTACAGACAGGCACAGACTTGCACATACACATACGGCTTTTAGAAGGAGAAAAGAATGGAGTGTTTGTGTTTCAGGGTCTTCTCTGATCGATTAGTGGATCATGCAGACATGGAGACATTTGTGGGACTTTTGTCAGAAAAACTGGCTTCTCATTTCGATGTCCCCTACCACACCATCTGCCCCAACAAACAGCCCCCTCTGTTTGGTACACACACACACACACACACACACACACACACACACACACACACACACACACACACACACACACACACTGCTAATTGGATGACCTAAAGATTTTTTAAATAAACTAACATTTAATAGTTTGGGGCCTGTAGATTTTTTTTGATGCCTTTGAAAGAAGTCTTTTGCTCACCAAGGCTGCATTTATTTGAGTATACAGTATATTATTTTAATATGCTGATTTGCTGCTCATTAAACATTTATTATTATTATCAATGTTTTTGTGGAAACAAATATACATTTTTTTTATGAATAGAAAGTTTAAAACAGCAGCACTTATTTGAAATAGAAATCTTTTGTAACATTATAAATGTCTTTACTGACACTTTTGATTAATGCACTCTTGATAAATAAAGAAAAATCCTACTCAAACTTTTGAATAATAGTGTAAATCAATAAAAAAATATATGTGTATATAAATAAATAGACATATTTGAAAATATATATTTTATCTGAAAATTAATTTGTTGCTTTCCACATGATGAATTGTCAATTTAGCTGATCAGTGAATAACTTGGCTAATAAATTTCCACAAGCACCTACTTTTTAATATATAAAGTAAATCGGTAAATGCTCTTTTAACATTTAAAAGAAATTAAATCAATGATTTCCAATTATTACTAAAGTTCACCAACAGTCATATTTATCTTAAATTTATAAATGCATTTATTCACAGGTTTTTTTTATTAATCTATAATGTTTTTTTTTATTATGTATTAGTTTTTTTTTATCTACATCTATATCAACTTTCTTTGTGTGTTTTTATTGTAGGTGACTTCCTGAGGGAGCCACACGTGTATGAGGACCTGTTGGACTTTAAAGCTCTAAAGGTTCATATGGAGAACCAGTTGGAGGACTATAACCTGACGCCTGGTGTGGTGCCCATGAGCCTGGTGCTCTTCAGAGACGCTATAGAGCACGGTGAGAGCACGTCAGAGTGAATGGAGTAGTTTTGCAGGGCTGCCAACTCTCACGCATTCAGCGTGAGACTCACACAATTGACCTTTGGCTAAGCCCCGCCCCCCTTAGTTACTGTTGCTACGTCCGTCAAACTTCGTCTGGGCTCTGGTGTTTGCTATCAACATGGCTTATGCTGTGACAGCTCTTCCTGATGAAATTTTATCCAACTTTTATAAATCAGCAAATAAAGTGTCCGATAGAAGTAGGCAAAAGGGGCTGCAATATGCGTTCGAAGGTTATATCTATGACATACAGGTGAAACGCAAGGAACAACAAGGCATCCATATAGAGGCAAAAGCATACCGGTCACAGTCAAAAACTGAACCACCGCATATCCTACTGATCGAGACGGAGGCTGGAACTAACAATATCAAAGAGCAACACTGTTCATGCAAAGCTGGGTAGGTTTTTATTCACTTCTATTATCGTTATTACAAAGCAAACGGACTAACGTACGCGAGTATAACGTTGTATTTATTAGCAGCGTGTAGCGTATCAACAATCGGTATGCTACAGTAGATAACGTTAACGTTAGCTGACAAGGTGATGTTTTGGTTAGCTCCACAGGGTTTTAATAAAACTGTCTAACTAGTATAACTTCACAGTAAGGTTAAAAGCAAAATTTACCTTAAAGCACACAAAGGTGTGCTTGTTGATCCTCGAGGGGTTTAGCTGACTGTGAGGACGTCCACACAGTTTAATCCAAAGGCGACACTTGTCAGGATTTGACTTCGGTTTTGGGAAGGGAAAAAACGGACACCCCCCTCCAACCTCTCTGAGAAACGCGTATCGGTGTTACAAATGCCCCAGGCACAATGTTTAACTATGTTTTTGATAATCTTACGACGATAATGTCCTGCCGATACCAAAAATATGAGATGCTCGCGTTAAAGTCAATGGAGTGCTGTGAAAAAGTGTCGGACCTCTGTCGGAGCTCGTTCTTGGCTGCGCTGTGATTGGTCAATCTACATTCTAGGGCGTGGCTTAGCCAAAGGCGAATTGACACTTTTCACACGCTCTCACGCCACACATCCATTTTCTCACGCAGAGAAAAATTGCAAAGCAAAGAGGACAACTGACACCGACAGACAAGACATGGATGTGTGGCGTGAGATTGAATTGAGTTGTAATTTTTAACCTTTAATAATAATACCAGCTGACAGTGCTCTCTGTATAGCATTAGGTGAGATTTTTTTCTTGGGAAAACTTTACATGTATCTACTGTACCTATTATGCATCCAAATTAATCGATATTTAATCAAGATCGGAATCAAATTACAAGAATTGAATTGAAATTGTGAAATTTGTGTCAAGCAATAATAAAAACAGTAGCCTACAGTCAATGTACCATGTAAACATTGTAACATGTTGCCACTAAACCTTGTAAAATTATGTTTAGTAACCAAATACATTTATTGTGATGTAAAAAAATAAAACAAAACAAAAAAACAATCCATACTCCACGATCACCATTGTGCATTTGAGCAAATGTCCTTCTGTCTCAGTAACTTATCATGGTGCCATTGAATGATGTGAAAAACAAATTCCACTAGTTCTGTTCTATCGGAGTCAACAGTATTCATGGAACAGTTATTATACAGCTCTCATCATACGGTTCCGTCCACATCACAATACCCTTGATTCAATGTGCGCTTTCGAGCCCCGTAAATCAGTGACCAATCTCCCAGTTCTCATTCAGTACTCACACATATATAACTTTCTTCAAAATCACATGCACTTCAGCCCTCAGATCCCCCGCGAGCATGAATAATTACCCTTCTCATTCCCACAAAGAAGAACGCCATCGCATCAGCAGGGAGAATAATTAGGCAGCCGGTTCCCCAGCCTACAGTATATGTCACTCAGTCGCATACAGGCATTTACTGTCAAAGACGCATATAAGAATGCTTTATATGCATCCTGTCACTGTGACATTAAAGCGGTCTCGCGTTCAGCTCGGTGAATGCACCTCACACATCACATACACTCAGTTCAATGACACGCCACTGTGCGTAGCTGATTGATTACGAAATTAGCAAGTATAACGTGTATGTTTATATGCGTACTTTCATAACTAATTATGGTTTTGTGCCAATTAGTTTCCTTTGTGATCGGTTGTTTGTTTGGCCTCCTGCGGGAGTGGTGTGGGTGTGAGTGTGTGTATTTGTGTTTGTTAATGTTTCATTGACCAAATGACACACATGATTCATGCAAGTAAATGCACCGTTGTTATTGTAATGATGGAAACAGCGCCCTCTCTCTGCCCCCTCAGTAACGCGTCTGGTGCGTGTGATCAGTCAGCTCCGGGGGAACATGTTGCTGGTTGGTATCGGTGGCTCGGGCAGGCAGAGTTTAGCCAGACTGGCCGGCTACATCTGTAAGTTTACGGTCTTCCAGGTGGAGGTCACCAAACAGTACCGCAAACAAGAGTTCAGAGAGGGTGAGTTCTACACACAATTTACATTTATTCACTTAGCAGATGATTTTATCCAAAGAAACTTACAGTGCATTAAAGGTGTACGTGTGGTTAGTGTTGGGGGTAACGCATTACAAGTAACACGAGTTTATGTAATTAGATTACCGTTTTCAAGTAACTAGTAAAGTAACAAATATTAAAATACAGTTTTGTGAGAATCAGCCTTCAATCTGGTGGTTTACTTCGCTGGATATAGCGAATGATGAACAAGATAAACAGTGTAAGCTTAATTTCACAATAATGGTGCATATTCATCGCACAGAAAGTCTCACTTTATTAACTGATGTTTTGACTGCTGACTTTCGATGACCCAATTCAACCAGACTAATAAGCAAAAATGACTTTAGATAAACATCACATTTGTGTTTTTATTGCTGAAGTTAGTGTTAAACTTCTCCGGCGTCCTATTCTTCTACAATCCAGAACAGCAGCACAGCTGAAAGGTTTGTTTGAGCTGTGCCCTCTACTCTATTGGCATAAATTTGCACTTCGTTCAGCCTGAGGCGTATTCATTTCACCCTCTGGTGTGAAGGGGTCTTTACATTTGCCAAAAATAGAACTTTTTTAAAAAAATTATTAAAAACAAACAAGCAAGCCCAGCCCAGGTGAGAAAAAGTAACTTATTACAAACGTAACGTAGTGCATTACTTTCCTTAAAAAGTAACTAACTAACTTTTTTGCACCAACAACAACAAGTTGACCTACAGGAACAAACAATAAAACCAGGAGCCTCTTTAAACATCTCATAATTTCAGTCCAGCTACTTGACCAAGGAGATGTTGTTGGTTAAAGGCACACTGTGGAATTTTTGGCCACTAGGGTGCGCTCGACCTGTAATTTTCACGTCTAGTGCCCCTAGAGGCCACAAGCGCCGCAGCATTGTCGCAAAAGTCAACAAACAGTCAACCGGTCAACCTCCCGTGTCTTTATGTGTGTGCAGACGGCATTTGATTTGTATGTTGGAGAAAGTTAATCGATTCACTACTGACCCAAATAATAATATAAATATAAGATTAATAATATAAATCCTATAAAGAAAACAAATTGAATAAAAGTAGCAGACGCAGAAAGCAATGTCTGATGTAAGTCGCATTGACAAGGGTTGCCCAATCCTGCTCCTGCCGATCGTCTGTCCTGCACAGTTCATCTCCAACCCTAATCAAACACACCTGAAGCAAACAATTAACGTCTTCAGGATCTCTTTGCAATGGGTTGGAGATGAAATCGAGTAGTCGGGAAATCGTGTGTAACAAAACTGATATATTTCCGTTATTTGTAGTCTTCAGTTTGTTTTTCCTTTTACACAAATACAAACATATATGAGCTGAAAGGAAAAAAAAACACATTTACATTTGTATACGGCAGTATGTTGTGACTTATATCAGTTTTGTTACACGAATTCACAGTAAATATTACATTATATATACACTTTTATGCCGATGTTTATTTTAAAATTTCAGTTTACAATAAGTGTACCTTTTATTCAATATAAAGGCTTGACTTCTTTGCCTGTTAGCTTTGTGTACTAACTCTGCTAACGTTTCTAACGTTAATGCTACCAGATGAATTGCATACAAATTAAACAAAAGCCTGTAGCTAGTTGTTAAGTTGCAGCCCTGTTTCGTTTCAAAATCGGAGGATAAAGTGTCTGCTGAATGCAAACCTATCCCAATATTTATAAAATTTATATTTGTACTAACATTTAGCTACCAGATTGATAATTCGCTAACTTACTCTACTAGCATTCCTTGTTACATTAAGTTAAATGGAGGACAATATAGAATCAGTAACATGGCCAGGCAAAGAACAAATTAGAAAAAATAGAGATATTGTGCAAGCAATATATTTAACTTACTAGTCCAAAAGCATGACGGCCAGGTCAGCATCGGTCGGGAATCCCTCATCCTCCTTTATCGCACGCCAGCGAGGGAACGCTTGACCAATGTTTATCCTCGTCCTTGCTTTTAGTTTATCACTCTCCCTTTTTCTTTTTTTGGTCTCCTCTGACAAAATCTTTGCTTTCTTCGCTTTCTTCCGAGTAGCTGTTGATTCAGCCATGACGACAACATACAGACGCCGGCAATCAAACGCGAGTTGAGCTCTCACGTTAGAATTTGAGGAAGTTGGGGTGGTGGGGGAAGTGACGTATGCCGTAAAGCGGTCGAATTTTGTAGTTCTTTTTGTGCTCGGGTTCCTACCCGAAACCCGAAGTTACATAGTGCTAGTAAAAGCGATACAGACACCTTCAGGCTTCGGCAGACGTGTCATTCAACCTATTGTAAGTCGATGTACCATCCCAATGGGTTTTGGTAATATATTATAAAGGTTGAAAAGTTCCACAGTGTGCCTTTAAGTTAGTTAAGTAGCCTGATGGGGACACCAGCAAACCAGCATCTAAACCTGTTTTGCTTGTCCTTCAAAGGGTTATCTGAACATTCAGACATGTTCAATTGTATTTCAAGACCAACTAATGGAAGGCATTTGGCTGAGTTATTCTTTCAATTTCAGAACTCGGATATAAAGCTCTTTTAATATATACCAAAGGCATTGATATTTTGTCCCGTGGCATGTTGTGGTAAATCAAGTGCTGAAGAATAATGCCTCTTGCCCCAGTGCTCAGGACCTAAGGATCTATTATGTTATGCACATTGTAGCCTTCACAGCACAGTTTAATGTGGCCCTAATGGAATATTTGACATATTTCTTCTCCCATACAGATATTAAAAAGCTCTATCGGCTGACAGGAGTGGAAAACAAGCCCACTGTGTTCCTGTTTAATGACACACAGATCGTGGACGAGTCCTTCCTTGAAGACATTAACAACATCTTGAGCTCAGGGGAGGTGCCCAATCTCTATAAAGCAGACGAGCTCGATGAGGTGTGTGTGTTCATATATACGTTTTAATGCTTGTGACTGTAGGCTTGGATTTAGTAATGTCTGTGACAGTGAGAGCAGATTTTCAAAATGTTGTGTTTGTGTAGATCCAGAACGGTCTGTCAGACTCAGCCAAGAAGGACAATATCCTGGAGACTCCAGACGCCATGTTTAACTACCTGATAGAGCGCGTCAGAAACAACCTGCACATTGTGCTGTGCATGAGCCCTGTAGGAGATCCATTCAGGTGCACTCTATCTGTTTCGTTTTAGTGTGTTTTATTTGCATGACAAAAAACAGCAAAGCTACATACAATGAGAAATGGGGCAAAACAAGGAAAATAAGGTGACATTTATGTGATCTTTCATTATGATCCATGTGAATTGCGTAAATCAAAGGGAAAATTTGCTGCATAAATATTTAAAAATATTATTATTAATTTCTTTTTTTTATTTTACAGTACAATAGTATTATTTCAATATTAATATATTTCTTGTTCTCTTAATGTGCTTAGTTTTTAGAATTGAAATAATAATAAATAAATATTTTGAATAATACAAATTATTCTTATTGAATGAATTTAAATTAACAATTTAATTTAATTAAACGTGATCAGCTTCTGTTTTTTAACAGTTAAATATAATAAAAATAATAACAGTAATAATTATTACTTTAATTGACATTAAGAGCAACAATAGCTAATCATCTGCCTAGTTAAATTAAATTGTAAAATTAAATTAAATGTGCAGAGTAAAACTGAACATAAATACATTTTGAAAAAATAATACATTTAATTATGCAGTAAGATTAATTTATGAAACTGTATTAAGCAATGTGGCGACGATATTAATAATGAAAATAAATGTAGATGGAGGCATAAAGGAAAGGCAATATCTATCCCTCATACTTTGACAGGCTAATGCATCTATGCTAGTTACGTACTATAGACATCACATGCAAAGGCATGACTGTAACCCGCCACCACTTCAGCATTCAGTGTCTCCACAAAATCCCATGTGTGTGGATTTAATATAGCTGACTGTAATACAGCACACATGCACGCCTACTGCTTATAATCTAACTTGCTCAAATAGTGAGTCAGCCTTGATTACCATGCTAACATTGAGATCCATCCTGTGGCTTCTTATGGCTTAAGATCTCTCTCTGAAGGCTTGATTCACAGTGAACGTCAATATACGGTTTAACCGAACAGACCCGGACACAGCATAGCTGCTTATGAATCAACCGATGACTCAGTGAGCGAGTTCAAAGTGGATGAGAGATACAACTAGGTGAAATTAGAGGAAACGACAGGAGTAAACCTCTCTGCCACTGTCATTTCACACACATCATGAAGACAAAGCTCTGCCCTCCATCTACAATCGCTTTACCTTGTGCTGTCGTAAACTCGCAAGTGTCTTCATAAATGATACAGTAAATCTGGCTTCCCCTCTCTCTCTCTCTCTCTCTCTCTCTCTCTCTCTCTCTCTCTCTCTCTCTGTCTTTCTGTTTGCTTTTCCGTCTTTAGCTTGCTGTGTCTGTCAATTTCAGCTTCAGGAGCTTTATTGGCATGACTAACAACAGTGCATTTGTATTGCCAGAGCAGAAGCATATTACCTGCAGACCATAGTTATAGTGTGCTCGATCAATAATGATAAAAAATGACAACACAAATAACAAGGAAGAGCCATAATACAGGTAAATATTAGTTTCGATGAGAGACGGAGATAAGTAGACGCGGTACATTGTTCACTGGCCCCCAGACGGTGGCTGGCAAGAACATTCCTGCTTTGTAATTATGCCTGTCACACTTGCAGCACTATAGAAACATGCATGGGAAATGTTCTCGTTAATCACTCATTTGCATCTGCCGTCACATGAAGGAGACGGTTGTGCGTAATGTGACCCGTAGGGCCCTGACTCGTTAAATATGACAGCCCGAATCATCTAAGCACTCACTCTGATTGGTCTGGCACTGGTCTGACTTTAATAAGCATGACTGAACCGGTGGCTGATATTAGTGTTTGTGACAAATCAATGCAAACCATCTTGAACTGTCTACATAATAGAGGGATTATGGGTATGTAAGGCCTGTTTGTTTCTGTGTTTATTTGATTAGGAACCGTCTTCGTCAGTACCCGGCACTGGTGAACTGCACCACGATAGACTGGTTCTCTGAATGGCCACGTGACGCTCTGTTGGAAGTAGCAGAAAGATGTTTGGATGGACTCTCTCTAGGGAGCGAGGACGGGGTGAGACACATCAACAGTGTTTTGCAGAACACAAAATTGCATATAGAAATATTCATGCTAAATAAGTTAACATCTACCCCGTTAAATGATTTCGACGTGTACCTCAATTTATAAAAACAAACAAAAACAGATGTACTTACAATCGACAGTTGCCCCCTAGACATCCAATGAAAATGTAGAACTAGTAATGCAATTTTTGTTTAACTTTTTATTTTTTTATTAGAATGTGCACTTTTTTGTATTTGTTGTGCTGTCTGTCATCTTTGACTTATACTGACCCCTAGTGGTGGGGATGTAGCTTCATGCAAATTAAATAATGAGAGACTTCTTTCAAAGACATTACATTTTTTAAAGAGGGGTATATTACTGAGTGTACCTTTAAAGTTGTTGTATAACTTTTCACTCAGAATATTCCTTTTATACACTATAAGTCCAATCAAGTCAGTGACGCTCACCCATGGCCTTTACTTTGTAGTCTTTTTGAGGTACTTCATCTCTTAGCGGCTGCTATTGAATCGTAGGTTAATTGAATTTCCAGTGTTAAGATTCATCAGGAGTCTTTTACTCTCTCTTCCTTCATCTCTGTGAGGATCTTCTGTTTCCTTTGAGAGGGGTATCATACAGACCGTGTTTCTTTTTGCTCACAGTTTGTGAACTACAAATCACTTTGACTTGAGGTTCTCCATTGAGAGGCTCATTTGTTTGGAGAGAGTTCAAGCCTAGTTTTCCTTTTGTCTGTTTTAGGATTAGTTTGGGTTTAGCATACTTCTGTTGTGACCTTGTGCGAGGTTTGTTTAAAAGCGAGGCTGCCACAACTTGTCATTTCTCTGGTGGCTTCACAGATCCAGACTAAAGTTGCCAGTATCTTTGTGACCGTGCATCAGTCTGTGGCCCAGTTCTCTCACAGGATGAAAATAGAACTGAAGAGACACAATTACGTCACACCCACCAACTACCTGGAGCTGGTTTCTGGATATAAGAAGTAGGAATCAAACACATTTTTCTCAATTTCTCTTTTTGTTATTAATTTTTTTTTTAGCTGCCATGAGGATTTAAAAGACATGATAGTTTCCTGTTTCCATTTTCCTGTTGCTTGTTAACTGTAAATCTCTTACTCTAAACTAAAACAAAGTGTTTATTCTGCAAACTCTCTCTCTTTTCTCAGGTTGTTGTCTGAGAAGCGTGGTGAGCTCGGAGAGCAGGTGTCTAAGTTGAGGAATGGCTTGTTTAAGATCGATGACACGCGCGGTAAGGTGGAGGCCATGTCTGTAGAGTTGGAAGAGGCCAAGAAGAAAGTAGCTGAGTTCCAGAAACAGTGTGAGGAATATCTGGTTGTCATTGTGCAGCAGAAGAGAGAGGCAGATGAACAGCAGAAGGTGTGTGTGTGTGTGTGTGTGTGTGTGTGTGTGTGTGTGTGTGTGTGTGTGTGTGTGTGTGTGTCAGTCTGTGTAATGTTGAGGCTCTTTATTAGGGATGAATGGTATAACCAAACTCTTATATTACAGTATAGACCTTATGTGCCAGAGAAACAAGCGCACAGCCATCTTTAGAATATTGTCTTTGAACTTCCATTTTTGCGGTCGCTCTGTATCTCTATGGCATCGCTGTTGAGGAGTAATTATCTGGTGAAGTGGATTTACTTATTGTAAAGTTACCAAAAGTTCTCATGAGGATTGTAATGTTATAGCAGATGTCTTAACAAATGTCAGTAGACCGGGAAGATTTTAAACGAGCCGTTCATTTATATATACGCAAGATCACTGAAAATACAGACCGGAAGACAAAAGACAACGAGCGCAGCGCTGAAAAGGGGCGGGGCTACATAAGGTCTATAGAGGGAATGGCACTTTCCCGCCGGAACACGCCCCCTCAGCCGGACTGAGTGGCAGAAGAGCAGCTGCGTGACTGGATTCAATAGGGGAAACTGCGAAAACGCAAGTAAAACAAACGATTATCAGTTTAAACTAAAGATTGGACTCGATATAGTGTTCCTTACAACTTACTAAAGATCCAGTGATCCATGGATATTGACATTCAGCCAGGAATCGTGTTTCCTGACATTTATATGTGCCTGATTTTGACACCGGGTAAATACATACAGCAAATTTGCCTGTGAACGCTTTATATAAATACAATATAGGCAGGTCTAAATCCAGGTGATCACTTATATCAATGTTATATATATCATCATATATATTCTAGACTTAAAACCTGTATAGTTTTTTGTCAGTGTTTATTTAAAAATGTCAAATTATACAGAATATACAGTGGTAAATATTTGATTGATGAGTGGTCACTGCAATATATAACAATACAATATATAGAGAATGATTTTACCACTAAATTCAGCATATTGACACAAAAATGATAACTGCAAATCCACCTTTCGCTGCCTGGAGTCCAGTTGTTTCTATGAATTGCAGCGATCTATTTGCTTCTCTGTTCTGTAGCTTTAGGTAGTCTGTAAAAATATACCTCATATTTCTTGTCAAATCTAGTTGTACAGTCAGTCTCAAAGCTCTTTCCCGTTTTAGACGCGTTTTGTGTGTTTTTCCGCAGCATTCACGCTGAAAACCAATGCTGCCGCTCAGTCTTTTTGCCACTTGTGGGCGTAACCGCAGTCACTCCGGCCAACGCTGACGTCACATGCATACGCTCTATACGAGTCAAAATCTTCTGGTAATAATGGAACAACAATTGTAAAAAGCGATGTTTCACTATTATTTACAACAGAATATACATTTTCATGGGTTTAGATGAAAGATTTTTTGTTATAATTACTCAAAACCAACATATTTCAAATCAAACATAGTTCACCCCTTACGCATGAAACCACGTCCGTCAAAACCTAGGTGGCTGATATAACATACTCATGGACATCAATCACTCAATACTTACTGGCTAAGAAATTCATAATTATTACCCTACGGTCCATCTGTTTCCAAATCCACATCATTTTAATATATCACGACATTGATGTCTGTCAGAAAATAAATAGTATTTAAGAGAAGCAGAGGTCCAGCGAATCACGCATTTCCTGGAATGAAATAAAAAAAAACTACCTGATGTTTTGAATGAGTAAAAATGGCGGCCTGAGCGGCTTCAACATGCGGTCTGTCAGAGACGATAACGTGCATAAAACAGAACGCACGTGAGTATAAATTTGTTCTTCATTTGCTGATATTGAATCAGAATGATTAGGGAACTGAGTGAATCTGAGTGATTCTCACGTTCCTGATTTGAATATTTTCAATTTTTTATTCTTGACTGTAAAATGAGTGATCTTGAGATGAATCTCTGTAGTCGTCCAATTTGACTCTCATATGCTGATGTAATATACGCTATAAACTTGACAGGTGTTTTTTAAAATGTAGTTTGATTACTATATTCTCAGTTGTTTAAAAGATTAAGGCAATTATCAAAGTTTGATGAAATGTTGTTTAATTTTCCAATAAAGGATGATACATTTTTACATGATTTGTTACATTTAATTGCAGATTTTGACTCATATATAATTTCAGTATGAAATTACGGCAACGGTACATATTGTGATAAAGATATTTTAGCTGGAAATTCAACCTTTGAAATTTTTTATACACTGCATATTGTGCATAACCATATAGCATGTCTATTTTAAAAAAATATGATCTTTGTAGTACTTTGTATTTATTGTACATTGTAAATATTCCTGCATATGCTGTTGTATAAATCATACAGCAGATTCTCTATCGGTTGACACGTTTCTGTTGTCTGATAATATATATCGCCATACTGTTCAGCATGGCGCTTTATTGTTGTTGCATATTGATGTTTGTGTTTGGTAACATGTGTCTGTGTATGTGCACACTTGTGTGTTTTGTTTTTGTGCGTGTTAGCTAGCATGCATTCTTTGGATATTTATAACCTTTTTGGTTTGTTTGTGGTGTTTCTTAATGTGTGTGTGTGTGTGTGTGTGTGTGTGTGTGTGTGTGTGTGTGTGTGTGTGTGTGTGTGTGTGTGTGTGTGTGTGTGTGTGTGTGTGTGTGTGTGTAGGCGGTGGGTGCTCACAGTGAGAAAATAGAAGCAGAAGAAATCAAGTGTAAGGCCATGGCTGAGAACGCTCAGAGAGACCTAGATGAAGCACTTCCTGCTCTAGAGGAAGCCATGAAGGTCATTCTGCATTCATGCAACTATTACTTTCAATACGACATGATACAACTACAGCGCAACTGAATATGTGATGCATAATGTTTTCATCAGCACATGAAAAAACTGTGGTAATCTTGTTGGACTGTCTTCAGGCTCTGGAGTCCCTGAATAAGAAAGACATGACGGAGATCAAGACTTATGGCAGACCTCCAGCTCTTGTGGAAACGGTCATGCAGGCAGTTATGATCCTCAGAGGATGTGAACCAACTTGGGCAGAAGCCAAGAGACAACTGGGTACGAGAAAAAGAGAGTTCCAGATCATTATTAAATCACTCAATCACACTGATGTCACACATGGATTCAGGCGCTGGCTCAGGCATGAAATCCATACCAGACTACTGTATAACCGAATTCTCATGAGCCAAACAGGGAGAGAAAGACTCGGGTGAGGGGAGGGTTGGGTGATTCATTAGCATGCCAGGATATATTTAAAAAGGTCAGCACAATACAGTAGAAAGCACATAACCACAGAACAGATTGCGAAGGAAAAAATGAAATATGTGCTTGCCTGAAGCTGAAAACAAGCCATTTGTTTTAGGAGAGTCCAACTTCATTAAGCAACTGGTGAATTTTGATAAGGACAACATCTCCGAACGCGTGCTGAAGACCATTGGACAGTACTGCACGCAGCCCGACTTCCAGCCCGAGATCATCGGACGGGTCTCATCTGCTGCCAAGTCCCTCTGCATGTGGGTCAGGGCCATGGAGGTACAACAGTCACTGCCGCTTATGACTGTTGCGACACCTGAATGGTGTTCTTGTAACATTTATTCTAATGGCCCGTTCACACCAAGAACCAAAACTTTATTACCCTCCACACCAACAATTATTCTATGTGCTTTAAAGTCACCATGAAATCAAATTTGATGATTCTCATTTTTTTATGGAAAATTGCCGTGTTTATTATAAATGATTTGTCACGGCACATCATTTTTCTTATTGATGTTTCCTCATAATAGTTCTCACGACGACATCTCTTCATTAATCCCTCCACTTCACCAACCTGTCACTCAAATAAGATTGCAGCAATTAGCAAATGACAATGATTCAATCAATTCCAGATGGACATATTAACTCCCGCCCTACATTTTTTCTCATGTGAGAAGCTGCTTCACTCAGATATTCGTCACAATAGGGAAGAAAAGATCATCGCAATTTTTGTTTAATGCAGAATTTTTTATTGGGATTTGTTTTATTTTTATTGGGTTTTAATGGGGTTTTTTTATGTTTTCGTTCATCAGCTGGAAAAAAAAAATCACTTTGAAAGTGTCAGAACAAGTCAGCTTTATTTAAAGGATGGCTCTCTGCCCCGCCCTGCTTGCCATCGTCTTTTAAACCCAACTAAGCAAGCCAAAGGTAGCGATAATAACAAGGAATCCAAATATTGTTTTAAAACATTCATTCAGCTTGAAGATCAGGATACCTTTGAGCAATATTTTTTAGTTATTGGTAAAGTTATCATTCTTGGTGTGAAGGGGCCTTAAGAGTGTGACACTGAAACATGAGCTTTTGATATGCTCTCATATCTGTGAGTGTGTGTATATATCAGGTGTACGGCCGTATCTTCAGGGTGGTCGAGCCGAAGAGAGCCAGGCTGCATGGAGCAATGACTCAGCTGGCTGAGAAACAGGCCTCACTGGCTGAAGCCCAGGGCAAACTCAGAGAGGTCAGTGTGTGTCAGTCTGTCCTGCACTGTGTTTGTGCAAGCATGTGGGTGTGACTCTGTCAATGCTGTTCTAATGATATAGCGTGATATAACATGTTTGTGTGTACGTCTGTAGGTAGGAGAGAAACTGGATCAGTTGAAGAGACAATATGATGAAAAGCTGGCCCAGAAAGAAGAGCTGCGGAGGAAATCCGAGGACATGGAGCTCAAACTGGACCGGGCCGGCAAGCTGGTGTCTGGACTGGCGGGAGAGAGAGTTCGCTGGGAGGAGACAGTTGTTGTACGCACACACACACACACACACACACACACACACACACACACACACACACACAGTCACCCTGATGTTTTATATATGGATGAGAAATGCAGCCAGAGGTCTCTGATGTGGTGTGTGTGTGTGTGTGTGTGTGTGTGTGTGTGTGTGTGTGTGTGTGTGATTGCTCAGGGTCTGGAGAAGAACATGTCCTGTCTGGTGGGAGACTGCCTGCTGGGTGCTGCCTTCCTTTCCTACATGGGCCCTTTCCTGTCCAACTACAGAGATGAGCTGGTCACAGATATATGGATGAAACAGGTATCTATCTATCTATCATCTGTCCTTTTATATATCTGTCTGTCAATCTAAATGTCTGTCTGTCTGTTTTGCCTGTTTTTGCAGTGGGGACTGGTTCAGTATTGCGTAGTATTGCACACTTTACGGATAATATTATGACATTATGCATGTGACAGCTCTAACAATTTCTCTTTCCTCTCATTCAAATGCCCTTGCCCGAATCCTTCGCTACCCTTTTCATCTCTAGGTGAGAGAATTGGAGGTGCCGTGTTCTCCGGGGTTCAGTTTTGCAGTGTTTCTGTCTAAACCCACAGCAGTGCGCGAATGGAATATCCAAGGCCTCCCGTCTGATGCCTTCTCCACCGAGAACGGAGTCATCGTCACCCGTGGCAACCGGTCAGGCCCAGAGAGCCAATCCCTTAACGCTAATTAGAATAATGATGATATCTCATGAATAATGGGCAGTAATGAATAGTGATTGGAGAATAATTAGATAAAGATGATAGTAGGCTCACTTTTCTGTGATTGTTCATTTATAGCTAATTTCTAATTTCTTCCCTCACACTTACACACACTAAACAGATTAATGGCATTTTGAGATTATGGATTATTATGAAATAGCCTATTTATGGATAATGTGACATGCATTTATAGTGAGCAGTAATATTTCTCTCTCTCTCTCTCTCTCTGTCCTTCCCTACAGATGGCCACTAATGGTGGACCCTCAAGGACAAGCACTAAAGTGGATTAAGAACATGGAGTCCAAACGAGTAAATATTTCTCTCTGTCTCTCTCTCTCTCTCTCTCTCTCTCTCACACACACACTCACACATTCCTATATATCCTATATATGAGTATATATCCTGTATAGCCTTTGTACTGAACACAGACTACATTATTTTGCAGTAAATGTCTTGGTAATAAATACAGACATCAGGGCAAGGCAGAAACAATGGAAACAAGACTGCCATGATTATTAGACAACGTTAGATCTAATTCTCCATGGAGAAAAACGTAACCCACATTCAGAGCCAACATAGCCTTTCCAAAGTCACTATGCCTCATCACATGACTCACCGTCTAACCCTCAGACGAGCCATTTTCAGAGCCCTTAATTAGAATACAAGAACTCCAAACTCAGTCCTCCTGTGAGTTGGAGACTGCCTTCCCTGTAAGACCGCGTCTCCTCACCTGCTCTTTTTCAGCACAATACACCTTCCATTTATCACTCCCTCTGAACACAGATGCACATTAATACACTTGCTCTGTGACTCTCTGCCGGGACAGAGATGGTTTTGTTTGCTGTGCATGGATGGGTTGGATGGTAGATAGATAGATAGATAGATAGATAGATAGATAGATAGATAGATAGATAGATAGATAGATAGATAGATAGATAGATAGATAGATAGATAGATAGATAGATAGATAGATAGATAGATAGATAGATAGATAGATAGATAGACAGATATATAGACAGATATATAGACAGACAGACAGATAGAGAGATGGACAGATAGTCTGTCAGGTGTGTTCAGAGGAAGATATAGGAGGACATGTATTTTCATACAGTCTCTCATCTCTCAGGATAATTTGCTGTTCAGCTTCAGTCTCAGTTTTTCTTCTGTCTCTTTGTCTGTGACCTTTTCCTCCTCTTCGCTGGTCTTTTCTCATCTGTAGTGGTGAGTGTCTGGAGCGGCGAGTGCCGTTCACACGCTACAGTTAAACGCTGACATTTACGAACAATGACAAAATGACAGAGCTGAAGCTTTTCTGCCCCCTTCAGCTCTTCTCCGCCGCTTTCACATCCCATTTTCTTTCTTCGATGTCCATTTATCACTTTTGAATCATATTTATCCTCTCTGCTACCTTTACTTTTTTCTCCTTAGTTGATGTCATTATCTTGTCCTCTGTGTGTCCTTTATGTTCTCGTCTAGTCCTCATGTTTTCTCTCTCTTTGTCAGGGGTTGAAGGTGATAGACCTACAGATGCCGGATTTTTTGCGGATCCTGGAGAATGCAGTGCAGTTTGGTTCCCCGGTTCTCTTGCAGAACGTCCAAGAGGAACTAGATCCTTCACTGGCCCCCATCCTCAACAAGTCCCTCACACGAGTTGGTTAGTCGTCGTCGTCGTCCCCCCTCCCACGCACACACACACACACACACACACACACACACAGCTCACATTGACTAATAAAAGTGCTTGATAATAAGGATGAAAGAAGGTGCATGATGTTATGGGTTCATGTTGTGTGTTTATGAATATGTCTGTCAAGAGCCCTGAATGCGTTTTTAGATGTAAAGGTTATTTAACTTTGAAAATATATTTATGTGTTGTAAATCATAATGAAATAATGATAAAGTAAAATAAAATCACACAAATAAAATCTATGACCCGGTTTCACAGACAGGGCTCAGATTAAGCCAGGATTAGGCCTTAGTTCAGTTAGGACATTCAGTGTTTCCCCTAAGTTTACAGCAATGGGGGGGGGTGGGGGGGGATGATTGGTTGGGGAAATTGACAGACACCAACACTTAAAGGAGTCATGGTGTTAATTTGTTTCTTTTAATGGCAGCAGTGAATATATTAGCTGAACAATTATTTGAACTGTACATTAAACTAAACATTTGAACATTTATTTTTATGTAATTTATCCACAAAGTGTGCAGCTTTTGTCACTGCAGTGTATCTTTCTGGGCTTCTGGAAGAACATTTTTTAATACGTGGGTCGTTATAACTGACGTTCTCAACTACTATCGTTACTTTCTCCTGCCCGCAACATTTATGTTTTGTCCCGCTCCCGCCCGCAAATAGACTTATTTCTGTAGCCTACCTCCAAATACTTTCAAGTTAGCCTACGTGTCGCCATCATACACATCAGCATAATGCTCCTGATAAATGATTTGTTATTAAAGCATTAACACACAAACCACTGTTTGTGTTATAACATAAAAGCAAGCAGATACTGCAATAATTCCTAAAAAGCTGACAGTTCATCGCGATCTCACACATCTCTGTTATTATCAACGAAGCTGACTGCACAATGAACCTTTCATAATATATACACTTTGTTTGTTATAATTAGAGGATTTGCCAGCATACAGAATTCAGCACTGAACAAAAAGTCAGTTTTGAGCGGTGAGGGGAAACTACCTTAAATGCTTCTGATTGGCCATAGCGTTCAAGAAATCAACACATATGTCTGTGATTGGCTACATTGCTCAACGCTGCAAACATGTTATAAAAAGAAACTCTGGCCTGTAAATCATTTCTATTTTGTTTTAGTTGTTCTTGTTGCTTTTCTGCAACATATGAATAAAAGTGTATTAGTTTTTATATGTTTTATTCATAGATATTTCTAGTTTGCGGGAGTCCCGCGAATCGTTTTATTCTCCCGCAACGCGCACACACAGAGTGAGTGCATTACCGACCGCGCCATCAAATCTAGTCCCGCGCCGCACTCTATTGCGTTGGCAGTGCACATCTCTCAAGGGCCCGGCCCGAGGATAGTGACGGGTCGGGTCAAGTTCGGGCTCGGGCAGAGAATCTAAGCTCTAAGTTACTTACCAAGATCAGTCTTGTACAGCCAAGGGGAGTATTTCCCCTCTGACAGCCAAGCTGGGTCAAAACCTGTCATCCGGTGATGACTGGACTTTTGATGCTCGTCAGGGGCAGGATGCGCAGCACTTAGACTTGGAGCAGGAGAGCTACTCCGGCTGCTACTCGCAGTAGAGCGATTGTTGCCATCTTCAGTTCCCTGTGAGCGTTTAAAAAACGCAAATATTTTTGTCTTATTTTCATCTCGTTGACGCGACATATTTCCCGCCGCGCGCTCTCTGTCCGCAAGTGCTCATCTGTATGTGACTCAAGTGTTTGTTTGTGTGTGAGTGAGTACATGCCATCGTGGAAATAAGATAAATAACATATTACTTAAGGGATATTTATTTTGTTTAATAAAAATAACAAATTGTAATCTGGCGCTATAAAGACAATCAAATCAAATTTACTTGACCTTCAAGGGGGCGGGGTGAGCCGTTAGGAGGGCGGGGCGCCCCCCTTATATAATGGTAGGGGAAACACTGACATTTTAAGCAGCTTTTATAAACATGCCTTCGAAAAAACATTACTGGTGTGGATAAATATTCTGACATATTTTAAGATATGTCAGAGCAAGTTGCTTTCAGTTAAAATATATTGCTAAAATAGCAAACAGAAAAAAAAATTTCTTAAGGCCAGTGAAATTATCACAAGGGCAAGTAAAATTTGGCACTGTTATTAAATTTCGAGCCTTTTAGGTTCAAATCTGACAAGGAAATGTTCCATATCTCTTGTGTATGTTCTGCAGGTGGGCGTTTCTTGTTAAAACTGGGAGACAAAGAGGTGGAATACAGTCCAGAATTCCGTTTCTACATGACCACTAAACTGTCCAATCCACATTACACCCCTGAGATCTCTTCCAAAACCACCATCGTCAACTTTGCTGTTAAAGAACAGGTCAGTGTTCGTGTTATTGAACTTGTTCCCATGACAGAGGTCTTTGAGGATGAAGTATAACTGTGTGTGCGTCAGGGTCTGGAGGCCCAGCTGCTGGGGATCGTCGTGAGGAAGGAGCGTCCTGAGCTGGAGGAACAGAAGGACTCTCTGGTGATCAACATCGCCTCTGGCAAGAGGAAACTGCAGGAGCTGGAGGACGAGATCCTGCGGTGGGCGGCACACACTCTTACATGTGTCACGGCACACCATTAACACCTTTATATGAGTGCCACTAACACATCAGTAACTATAATAATCAGTGTATTTATACAAGCAAATATCACTTGTTCGTTTCCTTTGTGTGTGTGTACAGGTTGCTGAACGAGGCGACCGGCTCCCTGCTGGATGACGTTCAGCTGGTGAACACCCTTCAGACCTCCAAAGTCACGGCCACTGAGGTCGCAGAACAACTAGAGATCAGCGAACTGACCGAGAGCCAAATCGATACTGCCAGAGAGGTGAGAGAGAGAGAGAGAGAGGGATGAGGGGGAGGTCAAGGAGAGAGAGATGGTGCTGAAAGGGTTGCCAGATTGGATTAAAGATTGCAGCTCTGAATAAGGCAGACAGATAAAACGACTGCTGAGATGAGGATGTTGATAGCAGTAGAGGCAGATAAAGCTATAGACACCCATCTGTGTGTGTTTGTGTGTGTTCAGGCCTACCGCCCCTGCGCCCAGAGGGCGTCCATTCTGTTCTTTGTACTGAATGATCTGGGCTGTATAGATCCCATGTATCAGTTCTCTTTGGACGCCTACATCAACCTGTTCACCCTGAGTATAGAGAGCAGCCCCCGCAGCCACAAACTGGAGGAGAGGATAAACAACCTCAACAGACACCACACTTATGCTGTCTACAGGTCTGAAACACACTCACACACATGCATACATAGCTGTCAACATTGAACATTGAAAATAAGGGAGATTTCCCGGAATCCATCCCCAAAATAAGGGATTTTTTTACACGATTCTTACCCACAAACTTTTTTTAAAAAGCACTAATCATTAACAGTCTAAAGAGTTTATAACTACATATAGGCCTACATAGTGTGTGTGTGTGTGTGTGTGTGTGTGTGTGTGTGTATGTGTGTGTGTGTGTGTGAGAGAGAGAGAGGTAGAGAGAGACAGTGTGTGTGTGTGTGTGTGTTAGGGGTGTGACCGTAACCGTGAGACCGACGGTTATAGTTGAACACCGTCATTAGAACTCTATAACCGCCAAAACCGTGTTATTAAATTATTTTTTACAAACATTTTTTATCATAGAGAATGTTTAAATACTAATATCAGCTTACGAGGGAAACGGAGGCGGAGTTAGTGGTGCTTAGGAAGTTCGGAGGCTGCTGCAGGAGATGATTCGGGAGAGGTCTGTGCCCCTTTACTGATCAGAGCATGCGCTGACACGGAGTTAGGGTTAAGCTTCGTTATACCATGGTTTATACTCGACGCGTCCGCACGAGCGCGAAGGTGCTCGCGGCAAAAATGACGAGTTGGGTGCGCAAGAGAGTAGGGGGAGGCTGCAGACCTGGATCCGGCAGATATATGCCCCTGGCAGTTTTACGCCCCTGGCAGTTTTACTCCCCTGTTGTTCCTGATGCGTCCAGTAGGGGGAGCCTGTACAGCGACATGAATTGAGTTATGCTAAATAATCTTTTTTTAAAGATTATTAATTAATTTATTTTGTATTGTAAATGAAAGGATACAAGACATTAACAGTGAGAAGAGAATAAAACAAAAACAAGGGGGACATCAAAAGATATTGAATTAGGCTACACAAATCAATACAATTTTACATTTTGTCAATATAAAAAATTATAACAGACTCAATTATATTATTTGTTTTAGAAACCTTTTAGAAACCCTAGTCTTCTCTACTCACTTTAAAATTCATTTTCTTTTTAATGTTCTTTTGTTGCCTGCAGTCTTTAGCTTGCGTGAGATGGCCTCTTCTTGTAAGACCTGTTAACTCCTTGCATTAAAACATAGCCTACTCCACATGGTTTCTGGGGCAACATTATAGTAGATATTGGAAATATATGAACTTGTTTTTTTACAGTCTATGGTGTGAACACACAAAAGACACATTTATAAGAGGCATATATGTATACATGGATGTAAATCTCTCTCTCCAAGTAAAGAGTTACTGCACACTCACTCAAATATTTTGATTATTTCCAACATCACACAATAAAACCCACATTAAAAACTTTTCCCATATTGGTTTGAATGTAAATTCTGGTTTGAGTTGTTTCTTATTAAATGATCTAATTATATAATTTATATCTTAATATACATTTTTTCTTAAAATAGCTTACTGGTCTGGACTAAAATGTAGGGTTTGTGCACTTAATGTGGGTTTTATCATCTGTCTTTACCAAATTCTTTTAAACTTGCATCTCATAAAGGTGTGTGTTTGCTTTAGCTATGAGAAAATGAAAATCTCTCTCTAAAATTATAAATACCCATCTTTTAACTACTTACAAAATAAACAACTTACAGAGACATACATGGACATGGTTTTAATGTCATTTTCATTTTTCTCTGCACAGTCCATCATTGGTGGCCAAAAGAAATCAAAGTGGAAATCAAAGTGGCTTGACACTTCTTCCACTATTGTTTCACCAACAAGTGCTTGTGCCGTTGTACTTTGAAGATCATAAGCAAATTGGTGCAATCCACACTCACCTGACATCAATTACACACACACACACACACACACACACACACACACACACACACACACACGCGCGATAAAATCACCATGTATGTCCTTTTAAAAAATAGTTTAAGAAGAGGGGCAAACCATAGGAGTCAAGTAAATTTTTTTGGAGTCAAGTAATCATAATTCATAAATGGTGTTAATAAAACAATATTGTGTCTTTCTTTTAAATGGCCCTTGGAATTTTAGAAAAGGGATAAATTGTGTTTGTCTTCATAAAATGCTAGGACACTGTTTTGTAGCTGTATGACGACCAATAGAGAATAGTACAGCAGATATTTAGTTGAGGATCCATATGATTACTACTGTCTAATGGGCTAAATTTGGTTAATATCTAAATGTAACTTTATATAAATTCATAACATATTTCACTCAGTCTCCCATAAAAACCTACAGTGACTAGGCCTATAACTGCAGCAGGTCATATACTTGTCATAACATAATTGATCCAACTATGTGTAGGCTATTTTTAATTTTTCAATTCACAAAAACTCATAGTCTTTTGTAGAGTGAGTGAAAAGAGTGAAGCCCAACTGAATATCTACAGACATTTTAATCCGTGCAGATCTACACTGTAGCGTTTATATTTAAATGAACAAAAAACAAAAAAATTGTCAAGTCTATGGACGAGTTATTATTAATGTGCACTCGTCGATTTAATTATGTTATTTCGCAGGATATCCCCCTACTGGACGCATCAGGAACAACAGGGGCGTAAAACTGTCAGGGGCGTATATCTGCCGGCTCCAGGTCTGCAGCCTCCCCATATAGGCGCAAGACCCCATTTCACTTTGCTGTGTGCACAGCTTTTTTTTTTGTATCAGAGCGCGCGGCACCGCATCCGAGGATGAACGACTTCAAGCCGAATCTGCCCGAGCTTGTACGTCTCACACAATCAGACCGTGAAAATACCGGATATTTTACGGGAAAATACTAAAACGGGAAGACAGCGGGAAAAGAGCTAAAATACGTGAGAAACCCGGAAAAAACGGGAGGGTTGACAGCTATGCATGCATATCTTTACAGAGGCGTAAAGAGAAATACTTTGATTCTGTTTTTGAGCAGTTTTTTTTAACACTTCCACTTCCACTTTTATGCCCCAGAGGTTAATTTTTATTCAATTTTAATATATTTTAAAATATAATTTATTCATTTAATGGCAAAGCTGAATTTTCAGCATCATTACTCCAGTCTTCAGTGTCACATGATCCTTCAGAAATCATTCTAAGATGCTGATTTGCTACTCAAGAAACATTTCTTATTATTATCAAAACTGAAAACTGCTTAATATTTTTGAGGAAACTATGATAGTTTTTTAAGGATTCTTTTATGAGTAGACAGTTCAAAAGAACTGCATTTTTAAATGTAACTTTTTGTAACAATGTTTATAAATTCATTTTTGATCAATGATTTCTTAAAACTTTTTAACAGTAGTGCATGTATATAGCATTTATGTTACAATTATGCATTCTAATTACTCACAATTAAATGTTGACAAAATTACAGCTTGATTTGAAAAGACATAAAAACAATATTTTTTTCTTTGATTTTTGATGTCTCATGTAAAAGAAGTACACAGTTTTTTTGATGAAACTTTCTTAGGCACAAAACTGTGGGAAAAACATAAATGTATATGCATAAATGGCAGCTATGAAATTAGTTTCAATAAAACAAAGTGACCTTTGATGTTTCATTCTCAAACAATTGTCATTCATTTAATATGCAGTCTGAATGATTTGTTCATAAATTGTTTCGAACGATTAGTCTGAAGAAGTGATTGGTCTGTCTGACAGCTCACACACTCTCTGAACGGTTCTTGTGAAGAACTATTTGAAGTGAGTCATCTTTATTCTAACAGACTCTAGTGTTCCACTCCTGCCATTCAACTACAATGGGATCAGCTCATGCCATCGTTTTACCATTCACTCATACTTTTGATTACTCTGCATGCAATATCAGTTACTTTTAAACATCTACTCAAGTATTTTTATCGTGGGTTATCTTTTTATTTGTAACTCAAGTATAACTACTGGGTACTTTATGCACACACTTATGTAGTGACGCACAAAATCTTTGTGTAGTGCCTGTTTGTTGTGATCTTTCGTGTGTGTAACAGATGTGATGTGTTTTAATCATATTAAGCTGACTTTCAGAGTGATGTCAGAGTGTTTGATCCGTTTGCAGATACACCTGTCGAGGACTGTTTGAGTGTCACAAGCTCCTGTTCAGTTTCCACATGTGTGCCAAGATCCTGGAGGCGTCTGGGAAGCTCAGCATGGATGAATATAGCTTCTTCCTCCGTGGGGGACTGGTGAGAGCTGCCGTGTGTGTGTGTGTGTGTGTGTGTGTGTGTGTGTGTGTGTGTGTGCGTGCGTGCGTGCGTGCACGTGTTCTGGGCCTGAAAGTGGATTATAGGAAAGGATTGTCTTGACTAGTTTAAAAATGAAAAAAGTCCTCATGTTACAGAAAGCACTCTGTGTGTATTAGGTTCTGGATAAGAAGAAACAGATGGATAACCCCTGCTCTAACTGGCTGTTGGACTCTAACTGGGACAACATAACTGAACTGGATAAACTGGCTAATTTCCGTGGACTCATGGCCTCGTTTGAGCAGTACCCTCGAGACTGGCACCTCTGGTACACCAATGCAGACCCTGAGAAAGCCCCGCTTCCTGGTAATGTCTCTATCTCCCTGTGTGCATGTGTGTGTGTACATTATGGGGACCTAATTTTAGGATGAGGTTAGGTATAAGGGTCGGGATAGAGATTGTAAGGAATTTAACAATTCTGATTCTGATATCTTTTAACAATTCTTGTTCCTTAAATGTTTTAATAATGATTCCTTTAGTGCTTTTGAGGAAGAAATACACTATCGGAAATACATTATTGGATGAGAGATGAACTGATCAGGATGATGACATCACTGTTTTCTATATAGCTGCTTTAAAGGGCTGGGCGATAAATCGATTTGATCGATTAACTAATGTGTAGTTTACGTCGACTTGTTTGAATAAAAATCGGTTTTCTGTTTAATATCCGCGGACGCTCCCCTCTGGGCTCCGAACGTAGTTCCGAACGGGCTCAGCGTTTGCCATAAAGATACACAAACAACATGGCAAATGAACAAGACGAACAAGACGAACAAATGAACAAGGGTGCAGCACAAGCACACCCGCCAAAACATTTACAAACTGAATCCACAGGGCTGCCAACTGTCACGAATTCACCGTGAGACTCACGCAATTGTCACTTTTCACACGCTCTCACGCCACACATCCATTTTCTCACGCAGAGAAAAATCGCAAAGAAAAGAGGACACTGACACCGACAGACAAGACAGAGAAGGTTACTATTGATATGAAACAGATTCTCAGCTCTCAGATTCTGTCAATTTAATTACGAAATTCAAACAATAAACACCGCTTTGGAGCTTGTAAATGTGACGTGAGAGATCACTGACTGTCACGGAACGTGCAAGGTAAAAAAAGGTGTGAGGACTCAAATGCAGAGAATGGTAATTTATTACAAAAATAAACAAACACAAAGCAAAAACCCACGAGGGGGAAAAACACAATAAATAAGAATGAAACCACTGAACCTTAACATGAAGCGGGGAACGGGGAATCACGGTGAACAGGAGACATTAGACAAACGATCCGACAAAGACTGCAAACAAGAGGAGACTTAAGAAGGGAACAAATCAAGAGGGGACAGGTGGAAGAACTCAAACAATAATCAGGTAACGAGGGGGAGGGATCAGACAACGACCAGAGCACATGGCCCAAAATAACAAAACACCCATGTGCAACACAAGACAGGACAGGACAGGCATATGACACTACCCCCTCCCTATGGAGCGGCTACCAGACGCTCCATAAGACCAGGGCGGGACAGGAAGGAAACACCAGGGCGGGACGGGAGGGAAACACCAGGGCGGGACGGGAGGGACAGACCAGGGCGGGACGGGAGGGACAGACCAGGGCGGGACGGGAGGGACAGACCAGGGCGGGACGGGAGGGACAGACCAGGGCGGGACGGGAGGGACAGACCAGGGCGGGACGGGAGGGACAGAACGCTTACTCCTGGGAGGCCAGGGCGAAGCAGACAGTCCATCGGGCGGCCAGGGCGAAGCAGACAGTCCATCGTGCGGCCAGGGCGAAGCAGAAGACCCATCGGGCGACCAGGGCGAAGCAGACGACCCATCGGGCGGCCAGGGCGAAGCAGACGACCCATCGGGCGGCCAGGGCGAAGCAGAAGACCCATCGGGCGGCCAGGGCGAACCAGAAGACCCATCGGGCGGCCAGGGCGAAGCAGAAGACCCCTCGGGCGGCCAGGGCGGTGAAGACCCCTCGGGCGGCCAGGGCGGTGACACCGGCTCAGGAACAGCAGACACCGGCTCAGGAACAGCAGACACCGGCTCAGGAACAGACACAAGAACTGTAACAGTCACAAGAACAAACACAAATACAGAAACAAACACTGGCTCTGGCGCTGGAACAGGCGCTGGCTCTGGAACAGACATTGTCTCCAGCTCTGGAACAGGCCTTGGCTCTGCCTCCGGCTCAGAAACAGCAGACACTGGCTCCGGCTCTGGAACAGCAGACACTGGCTCTGCCTCCGGCTCTGGAACGGGCACTGGCTCTGCCTCCGGCTCTGCAACGGGCACTGGCTCTGCCTCCGGCACTGGAACGGGCACTGGCTCTGCCTCTGGCTCTGCCTCCGGCTCTGGAACGGGCACTGGCTCTGCCTCCGGCTCTGGAACGGCAGACACTGGCTCCGGCTCTGGAACAGGAGACACGGGCATGTCCAGGATCCGAGCCAGACGCTCCAGATAGTCCGTAAGTGCCTTGGCGGCCACACAAATGGGCACATCCGGATCTGTCTCAGACTGGGCAGACTGGACGTGCTCAGTCTCTGACTGGGCAGACTGGACGTGCACTGTCTCTCGCTGGGCAGACGTGACGTGAACAGTCTCTCGCTGGGCAGACGTGACGTGAACAGTCTCTCGCTGGGCAGACGTGACGTGAACAGTCTCTCGCTGGGCAGACGTGACGTGAACAGTCTCTCGCTGGGCAGACGGAACGTGAACAGTCTCTGACTAGGCAAACGGAGCGTGAACAGTCCCTGGCATGGCCCCTCTTCTCCGCTGAGTCCTCATTAGGTCGGATCGTTATGTCACGGAACGTGCAAGGTAAAAAAAGGTGTGAGGACTCAAATGCAGAGAATGGTAATTTATTACAAAAATAAACAAACACAAAGCAAAAACCCACGAGGGGGAAAAACACAATAAATAAGAATGAAACCACTGAGACTTAACATGAAGCGGGGAACGGGGAATCACGGTGAACAGGAGACATTAGACAAACGATCCAACAAAGACTGCAAACAAGAGGAGACTTAAGAAGGGAACAAATCAAGAGGGGACAGGTGGAAGAACTCAAACAATAATCAGGTAACGAGGGGGAGGGATCAGAAAACGACCAGAGCACATGGCCCAAAATAACAAAACACCCATGTGCAACACAAGACAGGACAGGCATGTGACACTGACAGATCTCAGTTCAAGCGGCACGTGAACCGATCATCTGTTAACTCTTTACTACTAGTTAATAGTAAATAAACACGAATGATCAATAGGTAATTTGAAAGATACAGTTCAACTTACCTAATGTAATAAAATCGATCGATCCGTGTTTTCAGCCGTCGATCAGCCGTGGAAAGAGGTCCATAAAACAGCTGGAGAACAATTTGTCACGTAACGTTACATTTACCTCAGGAAAGCCATGACCATAGCACGTTAGTTGGACTAGAGAGGAGTATTTTGCTAAATATGATAACTATATTACATATTTATTATATTTTTACCTATATCATTAAAATATTATAACGTTGTTATTATAAAAAACACATTATATTTAATTTGAGATGTTATTTTTAACCTTTAATAATAATACCAGCTGACAGGGCTCTCTGTATGTTTAGAGCATTAGGTGAGATATTTTTTTTGGTGAACAATTAACATAACACATTAACGTACTGTACTTATTATTTATCCAAAGGAATCGATATTGAATCAAGATCAGAATCAAATCACAAGAATTGAATTGAAATTGTGAAATTTGTGTCAAGCAATAATGAAAACAGTAGCCTACCAGTCATTGTACCATGTAAACATTGTGTTGTCACTAAACTTAATAAAATTCTGTTTAGTTACCAAATGTTTTGACAATCACAATACACTTTTTGTTTTTTTACATCCCCCCCCAATCCCAATCCACCCATATTATGTTATGACACGTTATGTTATGATACATTTTCACTGTTTACAAAGACAGGGCCTGCCATCTTGTCTTTTTGGCTTGTTGTTTCTTTTTGCACGTTAACCCCAAGGGGGAAATCCAGATAAAATCCCAGAAGGGAAAATCAAAACAAAATAAAGTTAAGACTTGTTTTGAACAATTTCTTTGTCATCTGCAGATTGATTTTAAGTAGGGGGAAAAAAAATCTACTTAAATCGTACAGTTATTGCACTGAACTGAATCAACACTGAACTGACTCCAGCTGAGTAATGACACTATTGTCATTGCTTTATAGCAGTATTGAAATCTGTTAGCTTCTTTGAATCGTTATTTTCTTATTTATCACTGTTAATCAGCTTTGAAACAACCTGTATTGTCTAAAGCGCTATATGAACAAAGGTGACTTAAAGAAATATTTGGGAAAATACATTTAATTCCATTGCCAAATGATGAGAACTTTAACTGGATGTGATATGAACAACCAGTCAGTAACTACACTGATTTAAGTGTCATGTGCCTTAGTAAATCATGTTTGATTCTCTGTCATCATTTTGAGAATCAGGTTGGATTACACTGGTTGTGGTGTATGGCTTTGATTCATTAAAAATAATCTGTTTTAAGAATAATTTTTTGGGAATGAGGTTGGATTACACTGATTGTGATATATGATTTTGATTCACTACTCATAGGGGTCATTTCGGGGGGGAATTGGTGTTGAATTACACTGGTCGGTGGTCAGCTCATAAGAGTCATATGTGTAGGAGTTGGGATTGATTACCCTGTAAACTGTGTATGGTTTTAAAAACAGCTCGTAAAATAATTTGTTTGGGAATCAGGTTAAATTACATTGGTTGTGGTGTATCGTTTTGATTCACTAAAAAGAATTGACTCGTCGTAAGAATCATTTGTTTTGGGAATCAGGTTGGATTACGCTGGTCACTGTGGTTTCGATTCACAATAAAGAACAGATTACTTAAAGTCATTCGTTTAGAAATCAGAGCCAATGTCAGAGTTGTATGGTCTATATCAGCGGAAGAATGCACGTGTGGGAATCATTAACAGAAGCAAACATCATTCAGTTCAGGTACTTTAAAAAAATCATTCTCTGCCTGCAGCTCCTAGTAAGGGAAGAGAAAATATCATTAGTGCAGTATGAAAACAATAGAAGTCAATGAAAAATCCCCTTTTAAAGTTAGTGGAGTGAAACACATTATCAGCTTGTTTCTTAATTTCCCTCTTCATTTCTCTTCCCTCTCTCCCTTCCTGACTTTGAATGCCACAATCTGCCTCCTTGCTTTGCTTTTCCTCTCTTTCTCTCTCTCTCTGCGCAGGAGAATGGGAGAACAGCTGCAATGAGCTACAGAGGATTCTGATTGTACGATCTCTCCGACCGGATCGCATCTCTATCTGCGTCACGGCTTTCATCATCAACAACCTGGGCTCTCAGTTCGTAGAGCCGCCCATCCTCAATATGAAGGCTGTGAGTGACACACACACACATCGGGTTTTCATGTTTTATGGGGACATTCCATAGAAATAATAATTTTATACTGTACAATCCCCTAACCCTAAACCTACCCATCACAGAAAACGTTCTGCATTTTTACATTTTCAAAAAACATCACTTATTATGAAGCTTTTTTCCTCTTGGGGACCTTTTGGACATTTTGGCTGCGTTTACACTGGCACAAAAAAATCAAATTTTTTTACTTAAATCTGACACAGATCGGAATTTGTTTCATACATGCAAACACAAAGATCCGATTTTTTCACATCCAATCTGAGCCACTTCAAAATCTGGACATCCGACCAACGTCGAAACGTGTGTATCCGATTCCCCTTGGAATTCCAAGCCGCCACAAGGAGAGGGCGACACATTCTCCCACAAAGATCGCTTTTTAATATTGTATTATGAAGCAGATGTGCCTGTATGCGCTCACTCACAGCTGTTTTATTGAGGTGGAAACTTTATAAAGGAAAGAAATTGCACACACTTAAACATTCAGGAGCTGGTTTTCAAACTCTGCCCCGTGAGTTTAATAAATAAAACAGCTTCAAAACTGAAAGCTACGTTATATTTCTCAGCAATGAGGTGATAACTTTTTTGTAATTAAACCAACAAGCTTTACTATTAAGCTACTCACACTCTCTCTCTCTCTCTCTCTCTCTCTCTATTTTATGCTCCAAAATATCCATGACAGCTGTTATCTTGTCCATGCTGGCAAATAATCATGACCACCTGACATGAATTATATAAATTACATAGTAAAGCGATCACCTATAATCATTTTGGGCAGGAATTAATGTGAACACTGATATCGGATACCAGTCGTGTCTAAAGTGAATGTAAACAGGCGGGCCAAAAAATCGGACATGGTCAAAAGATCAGATCTGTGCATTAAGACTTGCTGTGTAAACGCCACCTTTGTCTCAATACCATAGGGTTAACCTGAACCACATGCACACACACACACACACACAGACACAGTGAAAGAGAGCTTAGTATTGAAATAAATCAATAAGCAAAGAAATTAACTTTTTTTGTTCTTTATATCACTGTGGCTCCTGGGTGAGATCTGAAAACAGGAAAGTTTTGCGTTACGTTAAGGTGAAATGTAGCCAGCTTGTCCATGACACTATTCTATAAGAAGCTGACATTTTCAACTTTTGAACTCAGAAAATTGAATGTGATACTGCTTTATAACTTTACTCTCTGGAACTCTGGAGCGCACTATAGCAACCAACGCCAGGGCTTTTATTTTTATTTATTTATTTTCCTGTCCTAGGTTTCCCTCTAGACAGAGAGAGACTGCATGAAATAAATCAGATATGTTTCAGGGTTACATAAATGCAATTGATTCTTTCCCCCTTTTTCATTTTTCTCTCATTTTTTCAGTATGCATTTTGACTTTTGCATTTACTTAGAAAATAGAACCGGTCAGACCTATCTGCAGTTATACCAAAAAACATTTATCCTATGTGTGTGTGTGTCAGGTTGTAGCAGACAGCAGCACAAGGACTCCTCTGATCTTTGTGCTGTCCCCTGGTGTGGACCCAACGGCAGCACTGGTTCAGCTGGCAGAGACGTCAGGCATGGGTCAGCGCTTCTTTGCCCTCTCGCTGGGTCAAGGCCAGGCACCCATCGCAACACGGCTGATCAAAGAGGGAGTCGCAAATGGTGAAGTGATCTCTTTCTCTCTCTATCTCTCTGCTTCTGTTTTTAACACTATATTTATCTTCCTGTTTTAGCTTCCTCTGCCCTTAAAAATCTTCAGTTAGATGAGAAGATCAAAATGTATCACAGTTTCCAGAAAAATCCACAACAGTTTTCAACACTGATAATAATAACAAATGTTTCTTGAGCAGCAAATCATCATATTAGAATGATTTCTGAAGGGTCATGTGACACTGAAGACTGGAGTAATGATGATGAAATTCAGCTTTGATCACAGGAAACATATATTACAATAGAAAATAGCTATTTAAAACGGTAATGTTATTTCACAATATTTTGGTATTTTTCAGCAATTAATACAGCCTTGGGTAGCATAAGAGACTAGGGGTGTAACAATATATAGTGTCACAATATATCGCAATACAAAAATGCAACAATATGTATCGTGGAAAATTCACCCAAAATAAAAATTCAAGTTTTCAGAGTTTTAGTGTCAGTACTACATTAAACTACTATTTATAATGTTGAATATAATGTATAATAATGCAATGGGGGAATATTTGTGTAAAAAGTAGCCTACATTATTATTTTAAATATATCTAGTCAGTGACAGAGTGTAAGCATATTCGTCTAAAATAATTCAGTATTTTCAGCTTCAGAATCATGAATATTTTTATTCAGGTGTCTCTATTGTCCTGTGCATTGGGTTTCCAGCACCAAGTCCAAGCATATTCATTTACACACACAATGTAACACCAAATTTAGCATTTTAATCAACAGTACATTTTTTGTTAACCTTTTACCATATGTCTTGGAGTATCGCAATAATATCGTATTGCGAGTTCAGTCTCGTGATATGTATCAAATCGTGACATGAGGATATAGTTACTGACCCCAAAAAATTTAACGGTACTGACCCCAAACATTTTAACAGTAATGTAGCGTACATAAGTCCACTTTTTTGTAGCAAAAGTAGTTGTATTTTACATTTACAGGAGTGTTTTCTACAATCTCTCTGACCCTGAGAATTAAACTCTTTGCTGCTTACAGTTACAATTATCATTTAGCAGACACTATTATCCAAACTGACTTGCATTGCATTCAAGTCATTATTTTGAGTTCAGGAAAGTTTCTACTGTAGCTTTAGGGTGCTTTCACACTTTCAGAGTTCGATTACTCCCCCTGAATCAATATTGATGTGTGTGGCGGTCATATGTTGATGTGCTCATGGTTGTGATGTCACAAAATCCTAGGGGTGATCTGCATTTAGGGACCATCATAGAGTGAATAATAGAGACTTAGAAAGGGCTCTTTTGACTTTAGCCAATAAATAACAACCTAGCAATGCTAAAAATGAACTTAGCAATCACATAAGAACACCTGGGTAATCACACACACACACCTTAGCACTGGAAAACACCACTCACATTTTATTTAGAAAATGAATATACTAATTCTAATAATCAAACTCTCATTCTCTTTGGTAGGTCACTGGGTGTTCCTGGCTAATTGTCACCTGTCTCTCTCTTGGATGTGTGAGCTGGATAAGTTAGTAGACGAGTTTCAAGTCCAAGAATGTCATCCAGATTTCCGACTGTGGCTGAGCTCCTCCCCTCACCCAGAATTCCCCATCGCCATCCTGCAGACGGGCATCAAAATCACTACTGAGCCTCCCAGGGTACACACATGTTCTTCATCCACTGTAGGCAGATGTTTGAAATGATGTGAGCTGCAATTAAAGTGGTTTTTGTGTGTGTGTGATGGTGTTTCTCTGCAGGGGGTGAAGTGGAATATGAAGCGTCTATATCAGCGGGTGTCTGAGTCTCAGTTCTCACGCTGCTCACGGCCACTGCTGTACCGCAAGCTGCTCTTCACTCTCTGCTTCTTCCACAGCATCATTCTGGAGAGGAGGAAGTTCCTACAGCTCGGCTGGAACATCATCTACAGCTTCAACGACTCAGACTTTGAGGTAGAGAAAGATTCAAGGACAAGGATTTCTGTATTTTCCTACCTGAGAAGTATGACCCATGTAATATATATATGTATATATATATATATATATATATATATATATATATATATATATATATATATATATATATATATATATATATTTATTAGGCTGGTCAAAGTCATTATAGTTGAAACCATGCTTCTCACCCTTGCTCATATCCTCAATGACACTTTGCATTCAACTTCGCATCCTGGTCACATTTTAGCTTAAATTTCACATAATATTTTAAGCTCAAGATAAGCTGCATATTTAATATGTATTGCCTGTGGCTATAAAATTCTTATTGAAATCTTTTTTCTTTTCTTTTTTTTAAATACCATGGATATGATTCATTCATTGAAATTTTCACTGACCTCATCTGCATCTCTTGACAACCGTACGTTTGTGTTTAAAGTAATTAGTCCTCTCTCTCTTTTGTCTTTCAGGTGAGTGAGAATCTTCTGAGTCTTTATCTGGATGAGTATGAGGAAATCCCCTGGGACGCTCTTAAGTTCCTCATTGCTGGGATCAACTATGGAGGACATGTGACCGACGACTGGGACCGGCGTCTGCTTACCACTTACATCAACCAATATTTCTGTCCTGCTGTTATTGATACACCCTTCTTTAAGTGAGTTTACACACATATGCTTTTATCAGGCTAAGAGAGGACAACAAGGAAGTGTTGTTTTATAAATGCTATTATCTAAATCTAATTTATTTATGGATATCCCCAAAGTTTAACTCACTTCTGGGGACAAATTTGTCCCCAAACTACAGTAGCAAACCAACCCACTCACACAGAATTTCAAATGTACTCTCAATTCAGTCCAAACACTGTACAATAACTTAAGTGTTTGTATGATCATCACTCTTAGTCACAGGTTCTGAAAATAAAGAAGAGATAGAGCGTCCCCATATGGCCAGGCTGTTTGCCTGGTTCCAACAGCACAAGAAAATCACACACACTCTCACGGACAGATCTTCTCATTACTCACTCACACACAAACTGTGCATTGAATATATGTCAAGCTATCACACACACGCACCCTTTGATCCCTGACACCCCTCTTTGCCCCGCTGTGAGGATTCCCGTGTGTCCTCTTCAGCCGCCACACTTCTGATCTAATAAAGACCAACAGCTCCCCCATGGGGCCGAAAGTTGAATCTCGTAGCGTCTGGTGTTAAACGTGTTCCACTTCCCCTGACTCAGTCTGCTGGTCTTTCAGGACCCAGGACCCAGCAACACGCATACGCTGATGGAACATCTGTTACTATAGCAACCACATCCTATAATTACCTTCAATCAGTACCTCCATGGTGACTTGAGTGCACAGCAGAGACAGCTCTAAAGTTTCAGGCAGTAGTAGAAGGGAAATAGCATGGACTTGGTGGGCGAAATAGAAATTGCCAGTAATTACAGTATCAGTGAAGTTTTAGTGACAAACAATTTTGCTACTCTCAGTTATTTCATATGAACTCTTGATGAAAAGTAAAGAATGTGTTATTT
>JAPDVR010000001.1:9397277-9439777 GCA_026230005.1 Gila orcuttii | reverse complement strand
CTGTTCTGCACTGTCAGATTTATGTTAGTTTAATTGCTCGATTTGAAGCAGTTATGTAAGATTTGTTTAAATGTCTTTTAAGCATTCTGTGGTTCAGTCACTCAAGACATTCATGACCAGTGTTGGGTAAGTTACTCAAAAAAAGTAATCCTCTACAAATTACTAATTACTACTTTAAAATTTTAATTTGATTACATTACTGATTACTGCATGTAAAAAGTAATCAGATTACTAATTACTTTACTTTCAAGTTACCTATTAAACATTAAAACTACAAGAATACACTACAAAGTGAAACGCAGTTCTTTCCATAATTTAATATGGCAGACATCCCAAGTGTCCCGGAAGTTCCGGGAGTTTCCCGCATACTGATAGCGGCTCCCTGATGCCCGCAAATTAGTTAAAATCTCCCGAAATCTAGAGCGAGCGAGCAAGAGCGCTCATGCGAGACAGAAGAGACTGTGCTCCAAACCGTGTAGCGCGCACACGGCGGAGAGGGAGAGAGCGAGAGACCTTGAGTGTGCGCCTCATGAAGCGCGTTCTCCGGTTATTCATTAAAGCGCATGCTCATTAACTGACGCAGCCGGCCAAACGTGATTAGAAATGCATTTTACTAAATGTTTTTTTTCTTAACAATACATTTGTAACGCAAGTAACTTCATTTTATTGACATCAGTAACTGTAATCAAATTACATCAATTTTAAATGTAATGAGTTACATTACTGCGTTATCACGAAAAGTAATTAGAATACAGTAACGTGTTATACCCAACTCTGTTCATGACAGACAGTAATGCATCTCAGCCAAACCAACAGAAAGTCTTCCTTTGTGTCCTCCTCAATAGCCTTGAGTGGCAGTTCTCATAAACTGAACTCTGAATAACACAATGCGCAGTGAAAGGCCTTACTGTAAGCGGAGATAGATGTCACTAAGCTATTTTGTGCCGTTTGAAGTTGATGTTTTGCCCTTTACCAGATTTCATTCATCTGATGTCAAATTCCTGCTCTGAGCAAATACAGTTACAGAACAGTATGATCATTAATTACACCACTAAACAAGACTGGCTTCAGTAACGAGACGCTCTCTCTCCTCAGGCGTACCCGTCTCTGAAGCCCCTGGCGTCGTGGACGCGGGACCTGTGCCAGCGTGTGGAGCAGTTTTCTCGCTGGGCAGAAACCGCTCACCCTCCTGTCCGCTTCTGGCTGTCTGGATTTACCTTCCCAACGGGCTTCCTCACCGCCGTACTACAGAGCTCTGCACGGCAGAACAACGTGAGACTCGCACACATCATGGGGCTCATACATATTCACATATACAGGACGTCAAACACACATGGTGAAGACTCTTTAGAGTTCTTTATACAGTCACGCACACTAGAGAGTGCTCAATCAAAGATACACTACCGTTCAAACATTTGATGTTGTTGTTGTTAAAGAAATTAATACTTTTATTCAGCAAGGACACATTAAATTGATCAAACATTGGTACAATTTGCTGTTATATTAAAAGAAAAATCAAAGAATCCTGAATAAGAGAAGAGACTTCTTTCAAAAACATTTAAAAGAATCTTACTGGCCCCAAATTTTTGAACGGCAGTGTAACCATCAGTTGACTAAAATATATGTTCATCAGTAAGAAACTGTCTTTCCAATTATTCCAAGTTAATGGAATAATTCACCCAAAAATGAAAATGCTGTCATCTAGTATGACTGACTTTCTTTTGTGGAACACAGAAGACAATATTTTTTGAAGAATGTTTCAAATTTGAAGAAATTCAGTGGGCTTTTAACATAGTGTTTTTTCCTTGACAAATAATGTTCATCATAATTTTGGTCAACGACATTTTTTCACCGACATAACTAAATAAAAAAAAAATGATGAAAATCTATTGAAATTTTTGTCAATGAATAAAAACGAGACGAAAATGTTAGGGAGGAACGATTTGGAATGAGATCCATTCAGAACTGGATAAATGTGAGAAAGCGTGAGGACGCGAAAGAGCTCAATTCAATTCAGCTCAAATCCACCTCTCAGCGCACGAGAACTGAATTAAGCTCTCTTCACACTTGAAAGGACAAATACATAAAATTATGTCAAACTATCGGTTATGTCTTATGTGAACGTAAACAGTTGCGAGAATATCGGACATGGATATGAGAGATTATCAGTGTATTGGATTCGTGCATTCGGCCTTAAAGTGACAGTAGCCTAATAAACATGCTGCTGTCCATCATTAATGTTAATCAAATAACAAGAGAAAAAGAAAAAAACATTCAATATTCTTTACTGAATAACATTAATGGTTTCAATAAGGATTAATCTATATTTAATGTAAACAAATAAATACGTCTGCTTGAACGAATTAAGTGGTTTTATTTAATTTTAAGATAAATAAAGACATACTATATGATACAGCAGTTAAATCTGTCTGTATTGCATGTTCAAACCTTAATATCATTCATATTAACAGGTTAATGTTTTCTCCAGCAGTATATAATGAGTTTGAAAATTTTAGAGAAAAGTTTAATTCATGCATTACAATTTCTAGTCGACTAAATCTATTGTAGACTTCCCTGAATTCTCAGGATTGGTCACTTGTCTGTTTTCCGTTACCAGTTTCTCTCTAGCTGGCCAAGTGTGCAATTTCAGCAACGTAAATACAAGTTAATAATGAAATAAAATGCTATAAATAAAAGAAATATCAATCATGCTCCACAACGTGGTCGCTATTTACATCTCATGCCGTCTGCAAACTCTTGTGTTATCAAGGCAACGACTGACAAATTTGTATTAGATTTGTAAGAGCTCTGTTATCAACTCCACAGTGGAAAATGAAACCTTATCCACACCGGCTGGGCCGGATCGGCACGGAATGGAGCGGTTTAGCAATGAGACAGTTTTGCCCTGACAGTGGAAAAGCAGCTTAAGTGTATGAGTAAGCTCCAGTTCCCATCATTCTCCGTGGAAGCACAAGAATGATAAAATACACAGATAAAGCAACAATTACACACATAATGTCTGTCCTTTGCACTTCATTTTCATGCACTAGATTCTTGGGAATTCTTGAAAAAGAATTGCCCCATGTTTATTCTGAACAAAATTAATGTTAAAATGCACATCACTTCCTAATTACGATTTCAAACCTCGAAAGTGGGAACACCACAAAAATATGTATTTTTTAAATGCAGCCTTATATTTCTCATACGGTTTTCAATCACACCAAATCAACGGTCTATAATTAATTTGAGAAACATGCACAGTAACACATCCTTACCACATTACATTCACTGACACTTTGCATTCACATTCATGACATTCTGCATGGGCCGCAGCGCACTCCTGCTCCATTACCCCTCTAATGCCCCAGTGATGATGTTTATCCTAGATTCCTTTTGGGATCTGCAGACAGGAGTTTCACACACTGTGCTCAGCCGCTCAGTTCCTTAAGGAGTGCGCCAGCAAAATGAGCTGCATCTGATGATCAAGAGACACCTGCGACGCTTCAGGGCAGCCAATTCTGCAGCAAATGGACTGAAAAACAAATGTCCTAATGTGTAATGTCCCCACACACCGACAGGTGGCCAGTAAGAACTGAGGATACACTCAGAGTGGGCATATCTTGGCAGTTCTGTAACTGTATGTGTGTGTGGAGAGGTTTTTAATGCTGCCAGTGATGCTGATAGCAGTGTTGTGTTTTCCATGCAGGTGTCTGTAGACACTCTATCCTGGGAGTTCACTGTCACCACGGTGGATGACAACAATCTGCTGTTCCCTCCCAAGGTGAGTAACTGCTGCCATCCTCTGTCCATTAGGAGCTGATGCACCTGACATTTGCATCTCTCTCTCTCTGTCTTCAGTGTCACATGATCCTTCAGAAATCACTCTAATATGCTGATTTGCTGCTCAAGAAACATTTCTGATCATCAGTGTTGAAAATGGTTGCACTGATTAATATTTTTGTAGGATATTTTTTCAGGATTCTTTGATAGAAGTTAAAAATAACAGCATTTATTTGTAATAGAAATATCTTGTAACATTTAAAAATGTCTTTACAATCACTTAATTTAAAGGGATCACCCAAAAATTAAAATCCTGTCAGTAATTACTCACCCTCGTGTTGTTCCAACCCTGTAAGACTTTCGTTCATCTTCGCAACACAAATTAAGATATTTTTGATGAAATCTGAAAGCTGTCTCACTCCCCCATAGGCTTCTATGTAATTGAAACTTGCCGGCCCAGAAAAGTTAGTAAAAACATCGTTAAAATAGTCCAAGTGACTACAGTGGCTCAACCTAAGTTTATCAAGTGACGAGAATAATTTTTGTGCGCAAAAAAACAAAAATAATGACTTTATTCAACTATTCATTTTATTCTCTGTGGGCCTCTAAGTGAGTTCACGTAGTGTAACAGCGCCAAAGAGTATAGAAGTAACAAGAGGCGAAACTCCGTTGCAGTTTTGGTAACAATCGCTAGATGGCGCTGCTGTCGCGCTGACGCCATTTTGGACTGAACCAACAGTTTTACCGTTAGCACAACTGTACAGCATTATGTCTGGAAATAATTGGAAACAAAGAAAACAGTGTTCTGCCATCAACTGCAACATCTACCAGTGTACAACCAATCAACTAGCATTTCATAGATTCCCAAAAGGTCCAGAGAGGTAAAGTAGAAAAGGTTTTTATTAACGTTAAAGTGCGCAGCGTATGTATGTCTCCATACGTAAATAGCGGCATAGAGGTGTCCAACAGTGAGTGCAGGGAAGTTGTGTGTGACAAGGAAAAGTGCAAAAACACTCTTGTATACACGAATCCGACGAGCGTTCTGTGTAGGCTGCCATCTTGTGGCGACGCCATTACTGAGCTGTTACCGGTATGTAAACAAACCTCCGTGATAACGCACCCTCGATGACAGCTACAGCCAGGCAGAATGACTTGTTGGGTTGATGATGTTAGACAGTGGCCTCCAGTCACAGATGAAGGTACAAACGATCTTGCAGATTATTTATGAAAATAGCTTGGCAAGCTAGCTAGGCTAACGTTAGCTAACGAGGAAACTATAAAAAAGATCTGTCCATTTGGCAACAATAAATAAATTAATGACATCAAATAAACGAATTCATGTTTTTCATTTGTGTCCATTATTTATCTCATTTTCACATTGCAAAAGGCAAGGGTAAGGTACAGCTAGAAGGTATACATAATATCGACCAATTAGTGTTTTTAAACCATGGAAAGAGGTCAATATAACAGCAGGAGAACAATTATGTCACATAACGTTACATTTAGCTCAGGAAAGCCATTTAATGACCATAGCATGTTAATTGAATAGAAAAAATAGCTAGAGAGGAGATTTTGCTGAGCACTATATTACATATTTATTATATTTTTTACTTATGTCATTAAATAATTGTTATTATCACAAAAACTGCATTATATTTAATTTAATTTATTTAAAAAAAATTCTGTCACAGTCAAGCAAATCAAACATTAACAACAGACATAACAGTAATGTTACTAACGTTACTGCCCCAATGCGCACCTTCTGTTGTTTTAAAGGTATTCAAGAGTATTTTCTCCTTCGCCTGGCATCCGATGAACTACAAAATGCCAACTACAGGTCACTGATAGAGGGTCAAAATTATTAGGAACCCATCCCTGCCTGTTGATATTTTTCACCCACTTCTGGCGAATGCCCGCGTCTTGTACTCGCCCAGGAAATCTGTGTAAACCGTATGGCACCAGACAGGGGCAGTCGACCCGGGGGTATTTTATGTAGCTCACAATGTTTTCTCTTCCAAATTGAAATTTTACTGCCGCCATTGAAACAATTTAAAACGGAACATGTTTTCCCACTCGACATTATAAAAGTTGTAACGTTAGTGACAGTCTTAAATCGCGGGCTGTTTATTCCAGTGGACGCAAGTTGCAACTAAAACAATAGGAGGCAATGGCGCAACGCTACCCAGCAACAGCTCAGTTATGGCGCCCGCTTACTTCCGGTAGTTTCGCCGGATTCGTCTATACATGGTGAAACTATTCAATAGAGTCAGAATCCATCATATATTACGGACCCAAAATCGACAACTCTCACAGCCCAAAACAGAAGCGCAACAGAATTTTTTTTTTAAAGCTAAGTCAACTGTAAATCTGTACATAAACTCAATCTTTCTGTATCAAATGTAACATGTGATGTACAAAGTTTTTATCAGTCAAGATTAATTAAATTATAATAAAACTAAAGACTAAAACATATAGAACAGCTAATATACTTACCATTGCCATTCTATTTGTAGTAAATGTGTGCACTTTACTTGCACAATGTTTGATTTGTTGTGTGTAATGCAGCCAGAACTCACTGTACATTGTGTTTTGGCTTTTTCAATGAATTTGTCAATCATTTCATGAGGATGGGCTGTTGTTACTGGTGTTGTAAAATTGTGCTGTGTATGAAAACGGGAGTTATCCCCAAAAGTTATTGGGGTAAATAAATAGCCTATTTGACAGCTTCATGCTCTATGACGAAATTGTTTAATTATAAACCGATCCATAAGCATTATTTTGTTGTACATTATTCAACACACCGTTTTAGTTTAGGCTATAGAGATATTAAAAACTAGAAACTACTATTTAGTTCCCTTAACCACTTTTGAATTGGAACCGGTATCGTTCAATTCTATGACAGCTGTGTTGCGTTCAGTCCAAGATGGCGGAACTGCAGCTCTGCGCATGGGCGCGTTTGTTGCAATGGAACGTTCTATTGAGTTTCGCCTCTTGGTACTTCTATACTCTTTGACAGCGCTTCTGTGTTGTACGTCACACGCATCACACACATGACCAGTGTCGGCCAATAGTGAAGGCTGATTTATACTTCTGCGTTGGACCTACGCCGGAGCCTCTACGCTATAGACTGCGCGTTGATTTTCATTTATACTTCTGCTTCGTTGTCCGCGTTGACGTGCAATTACGCATGCAGAGGGAGCATGTGAAACCCGAGGGAGGGGTTCTAGCAGATCAATCACAGCGCTTTCGTCCGCATAGTATTGACGCGTTGTTGCATTTTTGGAGAGGTGCACGTCAGGGTATGCCGAAGGGAACGCGCGCTACACACAGCCTACAACGCAGCTACAGCGTGAGTTTGACGCAGAAGTATAAATTGGGCTTGAGGACATTCTGACCTACAACACAGAAGCGCTGTTACACTACGTGAACTCACTCAGAGGCCCACAGAGAAGAAAATGAATAGTTGAAATAAAGTCGTTATTTTGGGGTTTTTTGCACACAAAAAGTATTCTCGTCGCTTGATAAACTTAGGTTGAGCCACTGTAGTCACTTGGACTATTTTAACGATGTTTTTACTAACTTTTCTGGGCCGGCAAGTTTCAATTACATAGAAGCCTATGGGGGAGTGATCCAGCTCTCAGATTTCAGCAAAAATATCTTAATTCTATCTTAGCCGAAAGTCTTACGGGGTTGGAACAACATGAGAGTGAGTAATTACTGTCAGAATTTTCATTTTTGGGTGAACTATCCCTTTAATGCATCCTTGCTGAATAAGTCAAGTCACCTTCATTTATATAGCGCTTTTAACAATATAGATAGTTTCAAAGCAAACATAACTGTGTCCATGGCAACGCTCTGTTTTTCATGGCAACGGTGTGTTACTTAGCAGCGGTCTGTTATCAAGAAATAACTTACCGCATTCTACATTAGATTTCAACCCAGCCATGTAATACTAAGTGTTACTGTATGTACGGTGCCCTCAACTAATATTGCCACCCTTGGTAAATATGAGCAAAGGCAGCTGTGAAAATAAAGCTGCATTGTTTATCCTTTTGATCTTTCATTATAAAAAATCACAACCTTTAATTAGAAGTAAAACAACTGAAAGTGTTGGGAAAATCACATTACTAAATAAATGTTTTTCTCCAATGCATGTTGAGCACAATTATTGGCACCCCTAGAAATTCTTATGAGTAAAATATCTCTGAAGTATATTCCCATTCATCTTTGCATATTTTTTAGCACACCAGGGTGACTAAGAACATAAAGTTGTCCAGCCATGACTTGTTTCACAGGATTGTAAATATGAGGAAACACAAAGGCCAAATTCCCTTAATCATTCATCACAAGTAAAACCAAAGAATATAGTTCTGATGTGCAACAAAAGACTGTTGAGCTTCACATGTTATATATGACCAGTTATAAGCTCTAGCATTGCTCATCCTTGTATTGCCGACTGTACTATCGAGTTTATACTGAATGGACATTTCGGGACTATAAAGGAAAAGGAAATGAAATGGTCTCTTCTTCACTCTAATTGTCGCGGTTTCTGTCAGCATTTGACGTTTTTTTTCTCTCAAGCGCTGAATTTTCTGTTTATATACAATTCTGTGACTGTCATCTACTTACACACTGCTTTCACTTTCTACCTTCACACTGTACAAGTTTGGCACTGCAATGTGGAGCAGGGTTGCATAACACCGAGTAAAAGCATAGCGGTGTTTAGAACAACGATAACCCGCGTTAAGCTCAGTGTGAAAGCCCTAATGTCAATGTCATGTTTCCAAGTTAAATTCTTGCACTGTAGACTCCCTCATACTCTCGCTCACTCAATGACTTTGTTTTGCACTCGACCTCTTGTCCCCCCCCTCCTCCAGGATGGGGTGCTCATCCAGGGGCTGTATCTAGAGGGGGCAGGCTGGGATAAGAAAGCTGCCAGTCTGGTGGAGGCAGAGCCCATGCAACTGGTCTGTCCCATGCCCACCATCCACTTCAAACCCGTGGAGAGCCGCAAAAGGGTTGCCAAGAGTGAGTACACTGTCTTAAAGGGATAGTTCACCCAAAAATGTAAATTCTGTCATTAGTTTCTCACCCTCATGTCGTTCGAAACCTGTAAGACTTTCGTTCATTTTCAGAATACAAATTAAGATTTTTTTGGATGAAATCTGAAATCTTTTCTGTCCCTCCGTTGACAGCTACACAACTACCACTTTGACACTTCAAAATGTTCATCAAGAGATCGTTCATTCTCGTGTTACGCAGCACGTTTGAGCTTCAGCAAGAACCAATGAGTTTTGTGCTCGTGCGTCAAGCAGGTTCGGTTGAACTTCTGTTTTTGTTCGCTGATCAATGTTTATATGTGAATAAAAGCCTAAATTAAATCTGTTCATCATATAAAGTGATCGAGTCTCTTCAGAAAATTTGGACTAAACCGCTCAATTCGTAAGTGTTCCGAAGACGAAAGTCTTACGGGTTTGGAATGACAATTAATTAATAATCAAGCGTAGCGTCAGTTCTGGCAGGTCACGTTAGTCAAGCTCGTGTTTACCCTAAGAGGGGTTATTGCTGCTCTTGGAGTTCTTGCCCAGAACGGATCCATACCGCAAATCCAAACTGTATGCTGATTGTCAATCGTATTTGACGATAGTGGTCCTGACAGAAACAGAATTAAAATTTTTCGGTAAACTAACCCTTTATGTCCCATTCACACGAAGAACGATAACTATAATGACAACTGTATTAACGTCCACACCAGCTGACGATTTTGTTCAGTTTATTCTAAAATCTGCGCCACTTTAAATGCTTGAGCCCTGAAAGCAGGATGGATTCTGATTGGCTGTCGATGTTTTATCATCCATCAGCTGGAAAAGTGAAAAATCGTTCTGAAAGTGATTGCACCGATTTTGTTTCTCTGTGCCCTTGTTGTTATAGTTGTGGTGTGACCTGAATTTAGAACTATTTTTGAACTATATCTTTACCGTGTCTGTGTGTGTGTGTGCAGATATGTACTCCTGTCCCTGCTACTACTACCCCATACGGTCTGGTGGTACGGGTCGCCCGTCGTTCGTGGTGGCCATTGATCTGAAGTCTGGAGCTGTGCCTTATGATCACTGGATCAAGAGAGGAACCGCTCTGCTCATGAGCCTTGACAGCTAAACACTCACACTTTCAGTGACACTTCATTATCACTCTAATTTTATACCGTGTGTTCAACAGATGACAAGCACTTGTTAGCCCTCTTACCCAGTGAGTAAATGTGATTTAAAAAGAGAATGTAATATGTGCTGAGTCATATATTGAAAAACCCATCGCAATTTATGTTTTATGAACTTGCAGAGTTGTAAATTAATTCAAATGTGTTTAATAAAGCATACAAAACTTCTCTGTATTTTTATATTCAGGGATGTTGCACATTTTCAAGACATAAAATACTTTAACCACCAATAGACTGGCCAATCATCATGAAATTTCGTACATGGCTGCAGAATATCAGCAAGAGGCTGTCAATCGAATTTTGTGAGAATCGACCCGAAGGTGGCGCTACAGTTGATGAATTTACTTTTTAGATCTCAGGTTCTTCTTTCTTCTGTGCCATTTTATTTATTAATCAATTATTTTTTCATGAAAATGGAAACCTTCCCTATTTTTTCCTAGAATTTGTTCTAGACCATTTGTTTGATTCAAATAGACTTTTTGGTATGTAGCGTCAAGATGCTCCTGACGTCCTTTAACTATTTAACTATAATTACATTTTTGGTCAAGATCTTGTATTGACAATGCAAGAGTCCAGCACTCTGTAAAGTCTCGTCCAGCACATCCCAAAGACTTTCAATGAATTTTAGTTCTGGAATCAGAGGAGACGATTCCTGTGTGAAACTGATTCTTCATGCTCCTCACAACCATTATTTCACAATTTGAGCCTGATGACTCTTGACATTATCATCCTGGAATATGGCCATGATGCGTCTTCCTACATGGATGTTTAAGAAATGAAAAGCTACACACTCCATCAATTAAGGTTAGAAGAACTGTTCCCAAATATATAACATGCTAGAAACATAATAATCACTGCAATGATGATCCAATCATAGACTCTCAAGTATTTGCCTATTTAAATCCAAACAGTGACTTGTTTGCAGTGTATATAATGTACAGATGTGTGTTTAAGGCTTCTAAGAACTAGGCTTCAACAACTGGTTAGATTTGAATACATAAAGTAATAGTAATAAGTAAAAAGTTGGACGGAATTGTTATTGCACTTGGTATAGAATCCTATTTTCTTGTAGGTTTGTGCTTACAGACCTGTTGCAAATTATTGCAATGACAACAATTAAAAAATGTTCTGAACAATCCAGGATTGTGTCATATCCAGCTAACTCAGTTGTACACAGAGTGTAGTACAATCTGAGTTCACATGCCAAATTTCCAGTAATCGAGGGCTCTGTGATTTCAGAAAATTGTGCAACTATGATCCAATTAGTTGAAACGTGCCACCAAACCAAGGAATTACTCCTTTAAGTTTGACAGTTGTGGTCATTCACTACACAGTCGGCTTGTACCTTGATGATGATTGACGCATGTGGCTGTGTTTGTTCTTTAGAGCTGGAGGGGGAGAGCAGCGGCAACCTTCTCAGGACACTCATAAGATTGAGGGAAATTCTTGGAAGAAGAGAACAAGAGAGCAGAGAAACTGGAACAGAAGAATAGTTCTGAGTGAGGGTGGCCTCCGTGTAAAGCTGCATTCACTCTGCCATCCTCTTCTGAAAGAGCCAGACTTGCTGGGACTGTAAGGAGCTCTTTATTCAGCCACAGGTCTGTGTGTCTCTGTACCTCGAACTGGTTGTTGGGGTGCTCATAGCAACATGTCTGATTCACATTCAAATTGGCCTCCAAGGCGCCATTGTAATCTTTTAGAGTACTTCAGATTTTTTTTTTTCCTTAAAAAAATGGAAGTTAAAAAGAAGAAGGGAGAGAAAGACATCTTTTGATTCGCGAATTGGAGGATGAAGTCCCCAGGGTTTATTCATCACCCCAATGTTCCCACCTCAGACCCATTGAGACTGTGAGAGGGAGAAACAACTCGCATGAATCTGACACTTGTTGCTGCGAGTATTTCAGGAGAGACGCAAAAACGCCAATGTAAGACTTCGACAGGCCAAGTTTATCCAGATTTCTGTCTGTACCCTCCTCCTCTCAGACACCAGATGAGAACTTAATACTGGTCCTGGAGTGCCAGCTGAGGACAAGTGGACAATCTGATTTGCGTTTTGAGTGATCTGGTTCCCTCGGGGACATCATTCCCAAGTCTCGCTACATTTGAAGCGACATAATCGAGTTAGCTCTTCTCTGTATAGTATTGCATCAAACGTCCTCCATCTGTGCATTCAATTATGGCAGTAAAACACAGAACACGGACATTCCAAGAGGAATACACTGAAAACACACAGACACACACACACGGCCCTCCATTTCACAACTCTCATAATGCCATTTACAACTATTACATTCACTACAGAAACAAACTACATCCAGCTGTGATCTTTGAATAGAATTTTACCCACATTAATTTGAAATAAAAAATCAATAATATTTGATTGCAGTGCAACAGGTTTACAGACACAGTATAAAATAAAGAAGAGAAAATCTGGTCCCAAACTGTATTGTGCGCAAACTTGTTTATAAAAAAATATGGTAGCACTTTATTTTATAGCCCTGTTCCCCATGTACATACTATGTACAGTAATTACAACTGGGTACTAACCATGAACATACACCAAATCCTTACCTTAAGCCAGGGGTCGGCAACCTATTTGTCATAAAGTGCCATTTTTAAGTTTCGGAGTTCATCACTGTGCCATAACCCCCCCCCACCCCCCCCCCCCCCCCCCCCTGCATATTATTATTATTATTATTATTAATTTTGAAAGAGATTCAGTAACATCAGTCCCAAGTATCGCTACATTTGAACCGTATTTTTGATCAAACAAATGCAGCCTTGGTGAACAGAACAATCGGTTACACTTTATTTTGATGGTCCCATTCATCCACTTTTGACACTAACTGTCATTAGAGTAGGGCCTATTAGTAGACTAAAGTTCAGGTTAGTAGTAAGTTGACTTATAGTCAGAATGTCTGTTGGTGGAGCATCAAAATAAAGTGTTATCAGATATTAAGCAGACAGTCTACTAAAACTCTAACGAGAGTTAGTTAACATGTTGTTGCAAAGTTACTTATAGTCGGTAGAATGTCTAAAGTGGACCATCAAAATAAAGTTTTACCAATTCTTCTGTTCAACAAGGCTGCATTTATTTGATCAAAAATATATTTGATAAACTCGGCCGTCCAGGAATTTCATTCCCACTTTTGCATTAATTAATTCTTGATTGCAGTGCAACGGGTTTAAAAACACTCTTAATGAAAATGTTTGGTCCCATACGAATACCAAAAAAAAAAAAGTACTTATATTATTATAAAAAAATATATATACAGGTCCTTCTCAAAAAATTAGCATATTGTGATAAAGTTAATTATTTTCCATAATGTAATGATAAAAATTAAACTTTCATATATTTTAGATTCATTGCACACCAACTGAAATATTTCTGGTCTTTTATTGTTTTAATACTGATGATTTTGGCATACAGCTCATGAAAACCCTAAATTCCTATCTAAAAAAATTTGCATATTATGAAAAGGTTCTCTAAACGAGCTATTAACCTAATCATCTGAATCAACTAATTAACTCTAAACACCTGCAAAAGATTCCTGAGGCTTTTAAAAACTCCCAGCCTGTTTCATTACTCAAAACCGCAATCATGGGTAAGACTGCCGACCTGACTGCTGTCCAGAAGGCCATCATTGACACCCTCAAGCAAGAGGGTAAGACACAGAAAGAAATTTCTGAACAAATAGGCTGTTCCCAGAGTGCTGTATCAAGGCACCTCAGTGGGAAGTCTGTGGGAAGGAAAAAGTGTGGCAAAAAACGCTGCACAACGAGAAGAGGTGACCGGACCCTGAGGAAGATTGTGGAGAAGGACCGATTCCAGACCTTGGGGGACCTGCGGAAGCAGTGGACTGAGTCTGGAGTAGAAACATCCAGAGCCACCGTGCACAGGCGTGTGCAGGAAATGGGCTACAGGTGCCGCATTCCCCAGGTCAAGCCACTTTTGAACCAGAAACAGCGGCAGAAGCGCCTGACCTGGGCTACAGAGAAGCAGCACTGGACTGTTGCTCAGTGGTCCAAAGTACTTTTTTCGGATGAAAGCAAATTTTGCATGTCATTCGGAAATCAAGGTGCCAGAGTCTGGAGGAAGACTGGGGAGAAGGAAATGCCAAAATGCCTGAAGTCCAGTGTCAAGTAACCACAGTCAGTGATGGTCTGGGGTGCCATGTCAGCTGCTGGTGTTGGTCCACTGTGTTTTATCAAGGGCAGGGTCAATGCAGCTAGCTATCAGGAGATTTTGGAGCACTTCATGCTTCCATCTGCTGAAAAGCTTTATGAAGATGAAGATTTCATTTTTCAGCACGACCTGGCACCTGCTCACAGTGCCAAAACCACTGGTAAATGGTTTACTGACCATGGTATTACTGTGCTCAATTGGCCTGCCAACTCTCCTGACCTGAACCCCATAGAGAATCTGTGGGATATTGTGAAGAGAAAGTTGAGAGACGCAAGACCCAACACTCTGGATGAGCTTAAGGCCGCTATCGAAGCATCCTGGACCTCCATAACATCTCAGCAGTGCCACAGGCTGATTGCCTCCATGCCACCCCGCATTGAAGCAGTCATTTCTGCAAAAGGATTCCCGACCAAGTATTGAGTGCATAACTGAACATAATTATTTGAAGGTTGACTTTTTTTGTATTAAAAACACTTCTGTTATTGGTCGGATGAAATATGCAAATTTTTTGAGATAGGAATTTTGGGTTTTCATGCTGGGTTTTTAATGCCAAAATCATCAGTATTAAAACAATAAAAGACCTGAAATATTTCAGTTGGTGTGCAATGAATCTAAAATATATGAAAGTTTAATTTTTATCATTACATTATGGAAAATAATGAACTTTATCACAATATGCAATTTTTTTTAGAAGGACCTGTATATATATATATATATATATATATATATATATATATATATATATATATATATATATATATATATATATATATATACTTTTAATATAAAATAAACATTTTTTGAGTAACAAACTACACAGGTGTCCCTTTTCACTTTTAGCATTTTATTACCTAAAGTATTTTGTAACAAGTTCTGACGCAAGTTCACATTTCACACAAAAGAAATCTCCATTTTGACAGACGCAGTCAATATTGCCCCCCTTTTGCAGATAGGCCCCAGGTTTATTATTATTACTCAGTACTTAAATGTATAATTTACACCGTAACTCAGACACCTTAAAATAAAGTGTAACCAAATATTTTAGGTCTGATTTAATTCATAGACATTGTTTCTATTAAAGGATGATCTATTTAATGTTGAATGCCAAAGGTGAAAGCCTAATTTGACTCATAATGACCACAGATGGAACACTGTTTTAAAATATTTTTTATATATAAATTATATTTTTCGAAATTTATTGTTTGTTTAAAATGTCACAAACCCGGATTCCAGAACTAACAAGTATAGTCCATTTTTTACTGGGGGAAAAAAATCTTGGAAGACCCTATAAGACAGTAGAAGTGTTAATTCACTAGAGATGACAGAAAATCGAGACATCCCCATCAACACCACCAGCCCCACAGTATCCCTCAAACGGACACCCTGTTCCCTGCTCTGATGGAGAGAGTGAGTGAGTGAGTGAGTGATAATGATGGAGGAATCTGGGAGTCTCGTGCGTCCGGGAGAAACGGAGGCGGGGCGGTGCGGGTCCAAGACTCGTCCACCGAAAATAAACCTGCATGGGGGGAGAAAACGAGTGCTTGGGAGGAGGAGAAAGAAGGAGAGAAGGGGAAGCAGCTCGAAAGAGTGCCGAGGGAAACAGAGAGAAAGAGGGGAGTGCCTGCGTTTGCACTGGATTAAAAACTGCGCAATTTCCAGACGCGTATCATCATCATCATCATCCCCTTCAGATGAAACTCGTGTGTGGACATGAGGGTCTCGCGCCGCGCCACCACCATCATATCACGCGAGCTGAGAGGAGTCGTGATGCGCGCGTGCGTGCGTGCGTTTTTTTGGGGAGAAGACTCTGGAACAAATTTGCGCGCTGATGTTTCTCACATCATCTCCTCTTACAGTGGTTTCATAACGCAGCTGCGCCGACATTTTACAGTGTGCGATTCAAAAACCCTCGTGCATGACATGATGAAGGTGCTGCGGCGTTCATTCACAGCGCGAGGCGAAACAACTGCGCAGTTGCTTTTTTTACCATGCATTTTTACAATGAAGATATGCGAGAAGAAGAAGCCACATCCCAGTTTGACTCTCCGTGCATTAGCAGGTAAAGACAGACACTTTCTGGACTTTATGCACCACGTAAACACTCCATATGGATTGAGCATCTGTTGTATTCTAATAGCTATAATGTTGCCGTGTGTGAAATGCAAAGAAACGTGTCGGAAGCGTGATTAATTTCCGCCTTTAATTTCATTACAGGTTGATGAAATTCACAGTCATTATGTGTGTAGGTTGCAAACAGAAAGTAAGTGAAGGTTTCCATATGAGTGGTGGATAAAGTTGCCCACCCTTTCCCAGTAACCGGGTGAGATCACAGTTAATGTGAACCGAGAAGACTGGGGGAGTTTAATATTACGTAATCGTCTGTTTTAGAAATACTATTAGGGATATAACACAGTACATTTCCATCATGTTTTTTTCCTCTCTCAATAATAATAATAATGAACGCAAAGCTCACTTTTGTTATACACGCTTGTAAATCAAACCGTGCTGTGTTTTCACATAGTTCAATAATTGAGAGTCAGATCGTCGCTGAATGAGATTCGGGCCTGGCAGTGGGCGCTCAAGGGTGTCGCATTTTTTTTCTTTCGGAAATGTCATGTGGTGAAGTTGTGGCGGGATGAGAGATTTTCCAGGAAGAACATTTGAATTTTTTTTTTCTGTTTTCTCTTCCTCTCTTCTGCTGACTACACGTCGCCGCCCCCTTTTCCTTCTTGTGTGTTTTCTAAGTGTGACTGCATGGTGGCGCTGCTGCACCGCTATAGCTTGTCCTCTCAGACTCACAGCTTTCATGGCGGCGGTTAGTCCTCAATGAATCCCCCAAAGTTAAGTTTTGCACATAATGAAATGAATAGAGCTATTTGAGAAATATATTTTAAACGATATTTATTGTGTAGACTCCAAATCTGCTCTCAGCCAAAAACAAACTCAGGCATATTCAGTTTTCAGACACTACTACATCTTGGGTTCAACGTCAGATATAACAAAAAAAATATCTTTTTGGCAACCAACACAACAGATAGATTTAATGCACACAGAGATAAAAAAAAAGGCCCTTATTAGGGGTGTGAATCGTCACTGGTCTCACGATTCAATTCAATTACGATTATCATGTCAATGATTTGATTCGGTATCACGATGCGTTGCATCCTCACTTTTCAATATTACTGCACATGCCTACATTTCCGTCAATGAATACATGCAGTCAGATGTATATGAACTCCCTTTTCTTCTTGTACTTCCTGAATGTAGCAAATATCAAACACAACTTAAGCCTGAACACAGCAGACGACAGGACTATTTAGAACAAACACTAGTAAATGCTAAAAGCGCATGAAACTGTCAGGTGTACTTAATAACGCTCACACACACTCATGCGCTCGCAGCCTCGCACGCTGTAAATGTTAAAATAGTGAGTGCATTTTTTAATACTAGCTTTCGTGTTTCGCCTCCCTCTGACCGTCTTCTGCCATGACCGTCCCAGTCCCCTGACCTGAACCCTATTAAAAAACGTAGAAAAGGGTGCCATTAATTGTGGCCAATTACAGAAAAACATTTCATAAAGAGATTCCCCCGACATTTTCATTTGTTTTACTTCAATGAAAGGTTAGGTTTTTGTGATTTCTTTTTTTAAGTGTGATAAATTTTCTTATACCATGGTCTGGGTGAATACTCGATTCTGATTGGCTGCAGGGTGTCCATTAAAAAGTGATAGAGGACACCTAGGAAAGAAGTTCTGGTGAAACTGACTGTTTACCGTTCGAAATTAATAAATAAATGCGCTGGCTACATCAGCTGTGAGTAACCATAGCAACAGGCAGTCAAAGTATCCGTTTACAATTTATTGTATCAAAACAAACATCTAGTTATACATAGCCTTTATACATAGCCTAAAAAATAACTATGCCTACCTGTGTGTTTTAATTATAGGTTAAAAAAAACAAAAGTGTTACGCCCATGGCTAGACAAGCCTAACTTACATGAAAAAAAAAAAATACATTAACTTTCTGGCTCGTAAGTTAGCTAAACTGAAGGGTTGAGCGGACTATAAATATCTCCGGTTGCTAAATAAACCATCAGGCGTAAAACTAATTAAACATTTTTTTTAAGAAATTAAAATATAAACTAATGTTTTAAAAATGTGTTATTTGGCAAGTGACCATGGTATAAGCGGGTTAATGCCCTTCGAGGTGTCCATTTTCTAGGTATTAATGGACCTCCGCTGCGCGTCGTACGGTTCACGCCTCGCCGTCGTCCATTAATACCTGACAATGGACACCTCGTCGGGCATTAACCCTTACATATTTGCCAAGGGTGCCAATAATTTTGACCACTACTGTCTTTAAAATAACGGTCGCTTTAAAAAACTCATGCTGGGGGCTCAGCTTGAATATAGAGCCCCGTCTAGATTATAGATTTAGTTTGTGTGCCCTGTGCCGACTCTGAACTTCACATAGCACGAACAGACAGAGGTCACAGCCACCACACTAAAAGAAATGTGCAACAATTTGTTAACACTGACTGAATACAAACAACAGCCATTATTATGTGTGGAATGAGGCAGAAAATAGAAATAAACTGCTTTGCTGTGGAGGGGCTGCTGTTACTAAACAAACGTCATGCATCCAGGCCTATAGGTGTCAGTATAAAGTCTAAACCACTGGTACTTATAGGACGAATAAGATAAAGCTAAAATCAAAGCCTTGTAATGTATTCAAATTCAAATAACTTGCAAAATCTTTCATTATAATTCACTACAGAATTGGTTTCCACTCACTGAACTCTATATATAGATTATAGATGTATTATGTGATACTAACTATATTATAGTTGCAAGACTAGCTGCATGACTAATCATTAAAATATCTCGATTCAAAGACCAGGGAAAATCTTTTTGAAACGTGGCAGTTCAAATAAAGATTGTATCAATTACATAGTTACACCAGTAGAAGGCGACATGTGACTGTCAAAAAAAATTAATTCAAGTGATTCGTCCAGTAAACAAACAAGCAAGTGAAGTCTTTATGAGTGAGTCATTGAATCATTCCCTTCAAATTATTTAAAAAATAATTCAAATTAATTAAGCATTTTAAATAAACTGCAGCAATTAACATTTTGTCAGAACCTCTAGTAAATGACATGTTATTGTCTAGTTGGGAGAATTGTGATCTCTATTTTATCTGGAATCGTGCAGCTCTAATTTCACTGTTGAATTTCACAATGAACATTTTGAAGGGGGGAAAATGTAAATGAGGATTCTGCCATCTAGGTCACTTTTTAAATATTGGCAAATTTGCATAAAAAACTACACCTATCTCTTGCATCTACAAAGCACAGTCCCTGTGTGATTTATATCAGAAAATCTGAACAGCATTGATGTGTCAGAAGCAAGGGTTCATCTGTCGCTCCGCTCTCATGTCCTTCTAACACCTGACACGTGATGTGTCTCTAATCAGACACTTGTTCACTTTACACAAATCTTATATTGTACAATGTTGTCTGAAGTCATTATTGTGAGCTGTATATGGCAAACCGTTTTAGCTTAAATTATACTCAGCCTTACTCGTCGTAATTGCATTTGTACTAGTAACAATTACAATTAGAGAGCTCTACAATTCAATTCTTACTAGTAAAAAACGAATTAAAGATATGTATAATTGCAGAGCTCTGTAATTGAATTAGAGAGCTCTACAATTGAATTGTTACTAGTAAGAATTAAATTAGAGCTCCGTAATTAAAAATGAATGGAAGTCAATGGAGACATATGACTAGTAAAAATTCATTTGTAGAGCTCTCTAATTGGAATTGTTACTAGTAATAATTGCATTAAAGAGCTCTCTAATTGAATTAAAGAGATCTGCAATTGCATTCTTGCTAGTAAGAACTGAATTAGAGAGCTCTCTAAATCAGTTTTTACTAGTAATAATTGCATTAAAGAGCTCTCTAACTGTAATTGCTACTAGTAAGAATTGAATTTTAAAGCTCTCTAATTGAATTCTTACCAGTAAAAATGCAATTACGATGATTAAGGCTGGGTACAATTTAAGCTAAAACGGCTTGCCATAGACGTAAAGGGTTAGAGCAGGGGTCTCCAACACGTCGCTCGCGAGCTAGCAGTAGCTCGTGGCCTGGTAGCTCGCCAAGGGGGCGTTCACATATCGCGTCTTTTGCGCGCTCAAGTTCGTTATTTCAAATGTAGGAAGCTCATAATTGAAGCGACGCTGTCATTTTTTCCAGGCGCAGCGAGATGAAAAATCCATTAGCTACTAAAACTTCTTTGTCATTGTGGACAGCGCAGTGCATGGTTGCATAGCAACGACAGACGCCACGGGAAAATCGGACCGAATTTTACTATTAATAATGTGCATTGTAAACGTCAGTAATTTATCTTTTTTGACTCATTCTTTTTATAAAAATGATTTAAAGGCTGAAATATACGAGGTTTCTTTTTATAAATCTTTTTTGTCAAAATTTTATTTGAACTTGTAGGCTACATGTTAGTAGATAACATGTCGCAAGACACTCCTTTAAAATCTGGCAGTCATTTTTAATGTTGTTATTTTAATGTTTATGTTAACAAAAAGTGCATATTAATGCTAATTATATTTGTTATTTGCTGGTTTTCGACATAAAACTTGGTGAATTGATTTTATTGTGTAGTATTAGTACTTGATAACCGCGTGATCATTTTGGTCACTATAATCATGAAATGAAATTTTCATGCCATTTCATCTCTAGTTAAGATAAAAATAAATAAAATCAACTATAATTATGTCTTTTTACAGTATAATATGCAAAGTACAATTTTCTTTAAAAAAAAGTAATCTCTGATTCTGTTATTTTCTCTGACATTTAAGGGTGACATATATAGGCCTACAAGAACTCTTCTAGGTCTAAAACAGTTTAGATAGTTGTTAATATGAGAGTTATGAGGCATTATTTAAGAGATTTAAGTATTGTATTACATGAGTAGCTCTCGGCCACTATCTTTTTTAAAAAGTAGCTCTCAAATGAAAAAAGGTTGGAGACCCCTGAGAGAAACAACAGACATTTCTTGCAAAATCTATTGAGAAAAAAATGACTTCTATGGTGTTACTTGAATTATTGTTTATTGTTTCTGCTCAGAAATGAGGTTTAATCAGACGTCTGCTCCTTGTCCCTATGTTTTAAAGCATTGCTTTTTGAACGCATATGTTACTTCATATGAGCATTTAAGGAACAGATGTGTGTTGTTCGTTCCACTAGATGGCAGCACATGCTCAGAAAATGAAGGTTGTTCAGATTCCTTTGTGTTCGCAGTTAAAAACTCTGGAAGACAAACAAAACATGCCAGTACTGATGATCATGTGAGCTCAGCATTTGGATTTACATGAAAGAATGTTGCGTCTCAACTAGTGGGTCATGTGACACGATCTGATGTGGTTGTGGACAGCAGGGGAAAACAGTGTTTAATGCAAATAAACTATGATAGGAAAATAAATAGGCTTATTAAAGGAAGAACATTTGTTGGTCATGTCAAAGTCTATGCGTCCAATAACTCGCTTCGGTTTTGTTGCAAATTCAGTTGTCATTCAGTAGATTGACCTATGCTAATATGTAGCTACATCCTCAAATTATGATCAGGCAAGATACAATTTGAATTGAATTGAATTGAAGCCTTTATTGTCATTGTATTTGCATACAATGAAATTAGGAACACTACTCCTGACTCGCGTTTACAAGACAAACATAACCACCAACAATAAATAAGACACTTACAATTTTACAAGTATACAGGTGAAACTCGAAAAATTAGAATATCGTGCAAAAGTTATAATTTTGATGATTATGGCTCACAGCTTATGAAAACCCCAAATTCAAAATCTCAGGAAATTACAGTATTACATAAAAAAAGGATTTTAAATACAGAAATGTCGGCCCTCTGAAAAGTATAATCATGCATATGTATATAGTTATATATACTAAATATATTAGTTTCACCTTTTAATTAGATTTACTGAAATGCATGCACTGTTGCACGATATTCAAATTTTTCGTGTTCACCTGTATACAGAATTCACGTGATGATATTTCACATTGACATACTTTGCCTTTAGTGCATTTTTGAATTTAGAGTCTGGATGGCAACTGGAAACAAACTGTCCCGTAAGCGTTTGGTTCTTGTTCTTAAGGAGCAAGCAATCATTTCCAGGGAGGGTAGTGAGCAGCCACTGATTTTTAAATATTAAATGCCTGCAGTCGCTGAACACAACACATTTTGTGCAGTGAGTTACGTAAAAGCGTGAAACATCCAAATTCTCTTTTGTACAAGAAACAATTTGGTACCGTATTGTCGCCTCTTGATGTCCAGTGAAAATCTAAAGGCAGACTATAATGTTAATTTGCGCTTTTCTGTGGTTGTATTGTGACTTATGATTATGAAGTCCTCAGGTTTTTATAATTAACAGCAACACAAAGCAAGTGTTTTTTAAATAACATTATGTTGTTCTCCTCCAGAGTTTACGGTTTCACCATGGCTGAGATTTGGCTGGCCAACGTGAGCGTCAGTCTGGATGAGTCTATGAATCACAGAACCAATGAAGCTCTCAGCGCCTTGTATCTGCCAATGGGAGAGGACGATCAAGACACACTTCATGTGGACCAATGGGGTGGCTGGATTCATCTGTGGGCTGAGAGGTCAGAGGTCAGTTGGCATGGACTTGTTGAAGATTAAGTTGTCTGCTTTAATACACAAAGTAGATCATTGTGTTAATCACTGTTGTGTTTCAGGAAAGTGTTTTGCCTGGATGTTGGTGGCTTGATGCTATATTTAGATGCGGATAATAATTTGACCTTTTATTTCGAAAAATTATATTTCATGATAAAAGTATTTTAAGTTCTGTCATCTTAATAATTGTAATCTCATGCTTGTCTGTACCTTTGTAAAAGCGAACAAAAACACACTATCAAAAATTTGGGTCAGTACGATTTTTTGTTTTTGAAAAGTCTCTTATGTTCACTAAGGCTGTAAAAACAGTAATATTGTGAAATATTATTATTCAAAGTATTATTTTTCTATTTGAATATATTGTAAAAAGGGAATTTATTCATGTGATGCAAAGCTGAATTTTCTGCATCATTACTCCAGTCTTCAGTGTCACATGATCCTTCAGAAATCATATGCGAATTTGCTGCTCAAATAACGTTTATTATTATTATTATAAATATGAAAAACAGTTGTGCTGCTTCTTGATGCATTTTTTGCAGGATTCTTTGACAAATAGAAAGTTTAAATGTATATAATTTTGTAACTTTGTTAGGAATCTTTTGTAACATTATAAATGCCTTTCCTGTCACATTTGATTAATTTGATGAATAGAGTTATTTATTTATTTCAAAAAAGAAGAAAAAAATTCTAACTGACCCCAAACTTTAGTTTATGTACATAGCAAAAAAGTCAAATGTTAAAAATATTCAGTTGTCACATTGTTTAAAAAAGCCTAAAGAATATATTTAACATTACAGTATGAGACTGAATAAATTGCTTGCCTAATCTGTGCAAACTATATCCAGTTTTTCAACTTTTGTCATGAACAGGTAAAGTAAACTGGTTACTTTTACATGAAATAGATGTGATGTAACTAAACTTTAAGCAGTGATTACTGGAGCAAACCACAGAAATGCACAACCAGTTCATCCGCCTACATAATGAGTCCCACCTTAAAGGGAGAGTTCACTCAAAAATGTCAATTATTTCATCATTTACTCTCCTTCAAGTTGTTCCAAACCTGTATATACCCGAGTTTCTTTCTTCTGTTGAACACAAAAGATGATATTTTAAAGAATGTTGCTAACCTGACAGTTGACAGTTCTTCTATAGTAGGCGACAAGTCAGCGTTATTTGTGGTAATTGACAGACGGATCTAGATGCTGTTCAACCTGTAATATTCCATTCAGTGTCATTTTTAGTGGTTTAAAAAGAGCAATTAATGATACTGGTGCTTAAAAATTAATCCAAAAAAATCACATGAACAACAGTAGTGATATGGGACAACTAAAATGTAATTGATTGTGAAGTGAAAGTGAAATTGAGGAAATTATTTAGAAGAATTGAGTGTTATATGAGGCTCATACTGTGTGTGTGTGTGTGTGTGTGTGTGTGTGTGTGTGTGTGTGTGGAGGCTCAGTATTTTATATGATGGTGTTGTTGTGCAGCACTGGAGATTTTGATGATAGATTAATGGCTTTTAGTCTTATTTCCGCTACTGTTGTGCCATGATCAGAGGAGAGCTGATACCGTTTGTGAACCTCTCGGCTGCTTCTCATTGGCTGGTGTTCTGAGAGGTCTCTAAGTGCAGTCTGGGATTTGAATTACAGTGATTGATTTATTTAATGATGTAAACCATGCAAAGAGCTCCCATGGATTCCTGTTTTGCATTGTCTGTCTGCCCCACTCGAATGTGATGGTCTTACCCACACACACACACACACACACACACACACATGCAAACAGTGCTTTGTTTTAAATTAAAAAGCTGCAGATGTGATGTAAAGAATGGGATTGACTGAATAAGAAATAGATGAGAGGAACATAGAGACTTTGCTGCTGAAAGGACACACACTGCATTGTTTTGAGAAGGACAACACATTTAAAGAGAGCCTATTGTGCTTTCTTTAGTGTAATGTTGCTTTTTGAGAATGAAAAAAGGCCTGCAAAGTTACAAAGCAAAGGGAGTTCTTCTCTATATCAGTGTCACTGTTTCTGAACTCCCTGAAACGCCTCAACTGTAGTCTTGAGTTTTCTTCCAGGAACGAACACGTCACAATATTCCTCATTTAAATAATTCCTGCCCAAGGCATACGCAGAATAAAGGGACGAGGCCTGGTTGAGTTAGTTAGTTGTGTGTTGAAACTCGTGGTTATTGTAAGGGGCGTGGCTTTTTCCAAACACGCTGGAAGCGCTTGACCAATCACAACACACTGGTACAACCGACCAATCAGAGCACACTGTGCTTTTCAGAAGGAGGGGCTTCATAGAGACAGGAACTAAACAGGGATGTGTTTCCAAAAAGCATCGTTAGCCAACTATGGTCGCAAGTTCTGTTGTTATCATCGTAGTTCAACGAGTCTGTGTTTCCCGAAAACATAGTTCCAACAAACATTCGCAAACAACATCGCAAAGTTGTGTGGTTGGAACGACAGGCCTCGACTTGTGGTTAGAAGCATATTGTCTTGTTTGCATGATATTTGGACTTCATAAATATTGAGCCTATCTTGAGCCAAATAAGCAAGCTGACATTCAGTACAATCTGTATCTTTTATTTAGAATACATAAAAATGAAATTTACGTCTTTTAGTTTGTCAAGAGATTTAAAGCAGCATTTTTGAAGAGTGTGCATGTGTGCTCTAGTACGTAAGAACAAGCCTAGATTGAATGCTGGAAATAAAGCAAAATAACTGAAAAACATGAGAAACACTTTCTTAATGTGGATTCTTAATGCACTCTCTTAACTTTAAAATTGCATTATATTTAATGTATCAGTTATTCTATTGCTTGTAATTGTATCGATTGCTCTGGAAATGTTATTATATCATATTATCTTTGTACTGATTATTCTGTCCTGTTCAGCACTTTGGTCAATCATGGGTTGTTTTTAAATGTGCTCTACAAATAAATAATGAAATGAAATGAGAATCAGTCCTCGGGTGCCATGTCTGTAATTTATAGAAAAACATCTAGCATTAATTCGATCTCAAACAGATTCATTAAAAGTAGTTATAACTCCACCACCTGCGTGACATCATTAACCAACGTGGTTGAAGTTGAACTACCAATTTGCGACAATATGGTTTTGGGAAACAGTTGTGACTAGCTAGTGCAGGGGTCTCCAACCTTTTTTCATTTGAGAGCTACTTTTTAAAAAAGATAGTGGCCGAGAGCTACTCATGTAATACAATACTTAAATCTCTTAAATAATGCCTCATAACTCTCATATTAACAACTATCTAAACTGTTTTAGACCTAGAAGAGTTCTTGTAGGCCTAAATATGTCACCCTTAAATGTCAGAGAAAATAACAGAATCAGAGATTACTTTTTTTTAAAGAAAATTGTACTTTGCATATTATACTGTAAAAAGACATAATTATAGTTGATTTTATTTATTTTTATCTTAACTAGAGATGAAATGGCATGAAAATTTCATTTCATGATTATAGTGACCAAAATGATCACGCGGTTATCAAGTACTAATACTACACAATAAAATCAATTCACCAAGTTTTATGTCGAAAACCAGCAAATAACAAATATAATTAGCATTAATATGCACTTTTTGTTAACATAAACATTAAAATAACAACATTAAAAATGACTGCCAGATTTTAAAGGAGTGTCTTGCGACATGTTATCTACTAACATGTAGCCTACAAGTTCAAATAAAATTTTGACAAAAAAGATTTATAAAAAGAAACCTCGTATATTTCAGCCTTTAAATCATTTTTATAAAAAGAATGAGTCAAAAAAGATAAATTACTGACGTTTACAATGCACATTATTAATAGTAAAATTCGGTCCGATTTTCCCGTGGCGTCTGTCGTTGCTATGCAACCATGCACTGCGCTGTCCACAATGACAAAGAAGTTTTAGTAGCTAATGGATTTTTCATCTCGCTGCGCCTGGAAAAAATGACAGCGTCGCTTCAATTATGAGCTTCCTACATTTGAAATAACGAACTTGAGCGCGCAAAAGACGCGATATGTGAACGGCCCCTTGGCGAGCTACCAGGCCACGAGCTACTGCTAGCTCGCGAGCGACGTGTTGGAGACCCCTGAGCTAGTGGATTTCTTCAATGATGCATCGTACTATGGTAGTGAAGCAGTGAGTTACATCGTTGTACAGGAAACACACCCCAGAGCGTTAATAGAGACAATTTATATAGAGACATGTCACTTCCTCAATCCTCAAAACAACTATATAGGGAAGACCCGTAACGCCAAAGATGGTGGTTGTATGCACATGTCCCACCCCTCCCGCTGGAAAGCCAATCGTCTGCTTTTTACAGTCAAGCCGGGAAACATTTAAGCCTATCGTCTGGTTCCACTGACGCATGCGCACAGTTGAGGTTTGCGACAGCGGCATTCTGGATAGAGACGTAAATGAAGTTGGTGTCGTGAACCCTTGAGCATGCATAGTAAAAGTATAACCTGTGGGGAAAAAGGCGTTTTAAACCTTATTTTTGGGTGCAAGTCATCAAACTTTTTCAGCGATTTTGATCATATTTTACTGCTGTTTCTATACATGCAGTTTTTATGTCCCGGTGACCAGTGAAAGTGCAGCTCTGGCTCTCTGCCCATTCATTTAGATAGGAGCCTGGTCTTGTTAGTCCGAAATAGCTGCCCGGAGGCGTTGCCAAGATGGCGGCCGAGTGGCATTACTTGCCTAAAAGGACATTGGCGTTACTGACAGACTGGGAAGAGAAGAGCTGCAACAATGGAGAATATGTAAAAAAAAAAAATAAAAAAAAAAAAATTTTTTTTTGAACTGTCAAGCATGAAAACCTGTTCCACTAGACTTAAAAAAGAAAAATCAAGACTTTGAAAAAGTGCATAATAGGTCCTCTTTAAAATTTTCAACCTAAAATGAAAATGCTGCAATCATTTACTCACCCTCGAGGTATTTCAAACCTGCATGACTTTTCTTCTGTGGAACACAAACGAAGGTATTTTGAACAATGTTTCAACAGTTTGTCCAAGTCAGTGGCATCCCAAAAAAAAATACGCTTCTTTTGTATTTAATGGAAGAAACAACTCATACAGGTTTGGAATGACACGAGGGTGAATGAGGACAGAATATTCATTTTTGAGTGAACTATCCTTTTTAAATCTGTACGTGATTAACCAAAATTAACATCTTCTATTGTGTATTCCAAAAGTTGCAAATGAGTTTGCTTAACATTAAACATTGAGCTCACATACCTTGATTGGTATAAATAAACCAGTGCTGGAAGTGGCAAGACCAGTAATTATTCGCTTTTCTGTGTGTATAGTGTGTATATCAGCAGCTTTCACAAACTGCTCTGATCTGAGCGTCCCATCACTCTCACCAGGTAATGACTGTCAGCCACACACGCCAATGTTTTGACTATCAGTAGTACATTTAGAGCATGTTGTAGCTTAATCTGGCCAAGAACCATCCATTATGACACTGTTTGACTGACATCAAATCAAATTGATACATGAAATATTAAACTAAGTATTTTTATTTTTTCATTTTTTTTGGAGCAAACCACGACCATCCAATCAATCACAAAATCAAGTCCCGTCCTACATTTTTTTCCCGTTTCACTCTAATATACGTCACAATTAGGAGGAAAAGACTGTCGCAACTTCCATTTAATGCCGACTTTATCGCAGCAAAAAAGTTATATGTTACCAAAATTAAAAATCAAAGCCTATTTAAGTAAATCCGTTGCTTTAAATAAGTGCTAAACAAAATGTGCCTGGAGTGCCACACTGTGGCCACACTGTGCCACACAAAATGTGCCACAAAAAGTGACTGGAGTAAAATAAGTGCTAAACAAAATGTTTTAATAGAAAAGAACCGGATTTAGCTAAAATCAGTGTGTCATTGGCCAAAGAAGAAGTCTTCATAGTGTATGTGCCGGTGTATTATCTAAGAGAGGATCGTAGAGTTTCAATAATCCAGTATGTAGGGATGTATAAGTGAAAAGGAAGGAGCTGAGAAAGTGTGTCCTTCAGGAATGGAGAGATGAATGTGTCGTCTCGTCTGTGGGTTATAGACAGGAATCTTGAATCTGGACTGGGTCGTTCAGGAGTGTGAAGTGAATTAGATTGTGTGAGAGAGTGTCTGTAGGGTTTCTGGTAAACGTATGGTGTCATAACAAGACTGTCAATCACCTGCCATCTCTGCACTGGGTCACCTCTGCACATGCACATGACTCTCTGCTTGAAGGTCTTGAATGACACAAAACTCTTCCCAAAGCTGGATATCAGTCGGACACCGTCTCCATGGAGAACTGCTCTTCATCTTCTCCTTCATTCATTACTTTACTGTGCTTTCATTTCCAGCCTTGTTTTTGAAAATACTGTTGTGTTTTTGGATGGGTGGATGAATAGGTAAATAGGTAGGTAGAACGATAGATAGATGAAAGGGTGGGTGGATGGATGGATGATAGAGAGATAGACAGATAGATAGGTAAGTAGATAGATAGATGGATTGATGATAGATAGATAGATAGATAGATAGATAGATAGATAGATAGATAGATGGATGGATGGGTAAGATGGATGGATAAATAGATGGATGTATGGATAAATAGGTAAGTAGATGGATGGATGGATAAATAGGTAAGTAGATGGATGGATGGATGGACAAATAAATAGATGGATAAATAGGTAAGTAGATGGATGGATGGATAAATAGATAGATGGATAAATAGGTAAGTAGATAGATGGATGGATGGGTATCAACAACTAAGTTAATTATATGGTCTTGACAGAAGGAGAGACAGAGAGAGGAAGGAAGGAAAGAAACAGAAAGAGCTGAGTAAGCTGTAGGAACGAGTGTGGGCAGATATCCTGTACACACACCTCCTCTCAGCGTGGAGAAAATAACATGATGTCACTCTGAGAGGAATCAAGGGGCTGATGATGTCACACGTTGATCCCACCTGTGTGTGTGTGTGTGTGTGTGTGTGTCCTGTGTGGGTAAATGTTCTGTGTGTCCTGAGGGGTTTCTGTGTGAATGAAGTGATGTATGCCTGAGGCCCAGCTAACCATGAGAAGGAGGAAGAGAGGAGAGGAACGCAGGAGCCTGTGGGAAAGAAGGAGTATCTGTAACCTAAGGGTTTTACACACCACTGCCAGTGTGTCTAACAACACAAGCGGAGAGGAATTGTCCCCAAGTTCAAGATTTAGTTTTGATACTTTATTTATTTGTTGTCTTCTTGATGCTCAACAGATGCTCACTCTCTCCTTTCACTTAAAGGAATAATTCACCCAAAAATGTAAATTCTGTCATCATTTACTCGTCCTCAAGTTTGTTCCTAACCTGTATGAGTTTCTTTCTTCTGCTGAACACAAAAGAAGAGATTTTGAAGAATGTCAGCTGATGAGCCCCATTGATTTTAATTATTCTATTTAATTATTAGTCAATTTAGTATTATTAATATAATTAAAAAAAATATATAAATATTTGAATATTTAATTAAATGTATTTAAATTGCCACTCCTACTTTCTGTAAATAAAAAAGCTTGTTTTTCTTTACATCAGAAGAACCAGAAATATATTAAGAGGCCAAACATCTCATTTGCCTCAATTAAACTTTCATTTTTGGCTGAACTATTCTTTTAATAACTTCCCCTTATCATCATGTCGGTTCACTCTCTTCACATGTTCACTGAGGGAAGGTGACGAACAGGGGAAAATCAAAACCTCCTCTTCGCCCTCCACCTCTTTTGAATGAAAGGAGCTAATCAAAGCCCCCCACACACACACACGCACGCACACACACGCACGCAGCCACTGCTTTCGGCTCTTTGTGCTCCAGGCCTTTGTGTTCAAGAGGCCCTGCCGAGGAGAGAGACAGACTCACTGAGACAGAGAGAACACTTAGAAGACGAGTGATCACGTTAAAACACGCCACTGTAATTTACTCTGATGCTGCTGTGCACTTTATCAGGAACGCTGCACACATACACACGTCCCCTGCTTAACCCCGACACACACAGACATTACCCAGATGCTGCTGCAGCCAGAGAAATCAATCATGGCCTGTCCACTTCTCTCCCTCTTCTCTTTCTTTCCTTGTCTGTCTTTACTTCCCCCTCTCTACTTCTTTCATGACAAATAACAGCACATTTGTATTGCAAAAGCAGCAGCTGAATAGCTGCAAAAAAATATATTTACTCGATTATTACATTTTCTTTAGAAAATGTGAGTTGTGTTTAATGTACACTACCGTTCAAAAGTTTGAGGTAAGATTTTTTGGGGGTTTTGCCCACCAAGGCAACAGAAATACAGTAAAAGTGGTAATATTGTGAGATATTATTGCAATATAACTCTTTTCTATTTGAATATCTTTTCAAATGTAATTTATTCCTGTGATCAAAGCTGAATTTTCAGCATCATTACTCCAGTCTTCAGTGTCACATGATCCTTCAGAAATCATTCTATGATGATTTGCTGCTCAAGAAACATTTTTTATTATTATCAAAACAGTTGAGCTGCTTCATTTTTGTGGAAACCGTGATACAATTTTTCAGGATTGTTTGATTCATGGAAAGTTGAAAAGAACAGCATTTATTTCAAATAGAATATAAGAACGTTGTTCCTTTCAGTTATGATCAATTTAATGTATTCTTGAAGTATAAAAGTATTAATTTCTTTAAAAAAAGAAAAAAAAGTTGTACTGACCCCAAACTTTTGAACGGCAAAATGAAGTAATTTTAACTTGGCCAGTTAAAGCTTGTTGAGTAATTTCTACTTAGTAGAAGTTTATTTTGCAATACTCTGTTTGAAGTACATCTTACTTAAGTAATAATGAAAATATCCCCACATCATCACACACCCTTCACCATATCTAGAGATTGGCATGGGGCACTTTCCATAAGATCATCTCTCAATGCAAATCAAACCAACTGTTAGCCTAACTGAAATAACACCATGCCAATCTCTAGGTTTGGTGAAGGGTGTGTGATGATGTGGGGATATTTTAATTCCTATTTTAATTAAAGGCCAAGGGAACTTTATCAGGATGCATATTATCCTGGATCCATGAAATAACTGGCCTTTAAAAATAAAAATCTGCCTGCCTCTATGGGAATTTAACATAGGGGTGTCCTGACTTACGCAACCTGTATTTTAAGGAAGAACATTAATATATTTACTATACATTATTCATTCACAAAGAAAATTGGTGTCCTTAAAGGTTGGATTTTTCCTCATTTTTTTAATGTAGGCATTTAGATCAATTTCCAAAAGATGATCTTTTTATTCCTCTTTTTAGTCAACTTTAGCATGGGTGTGTTCACTTATGCTAAGAACTGTATATAATAGAACGATGGGAAGAATGTGACATTTTGAGCAGAAAATAATCTCCAGATGTCACAAAACAGCAAGTTACGAAAGCTAACAACAAAAGCAATGACAAAAGTGTGTAAACACAGAAGGAAAACCTTATTAATTATTCATGCCCCAGTGCATGATGGGAACACCAGTATCAGAAAGCTAAGTCGTTTTTACTTAATTTTTTTATGTTGATAAAAAACGCTTTAATTCCTACAAGCTTAAATTGAGTTCTAATATAGAATTTAGTTTGTTTGTTAAATTCTTGCCTGAAGTAACTTATTCAGACAGAAACCACATAATCTATTGGAGTTCCCTGTATAATTATAATAACAGTATAATTTCCATTGTTTTCCTGATTAAGTTGATTTATTCGTGTTTAAAATATGTAGTATATATTTTAAATGATTTTAAAATATGAAATTTTAAAAAATTAAAACTATAATTGTAAATATAGAATTATACATTTAAATGAATCACATTTTTGCATATGAATGTCACATGAATATCACAGGGGCAAGTAGAAACCTTGCAAGTAGAAATCAAGCCCTGCTGTTATTCCCAAGAAGAAGAAAAAATTGAAGGATGAATATGTAATTTTATGTCAGAGAAAAAGGCCCATTGTCCCTCACACAATATTAGGCGGGCATACGAGCACATCTAGTACACAGCACTACTTGTGTGCACCTAATAGCTAGAACAATTTTACATAGTGCAACTCAATGACGAATTGGGGCGAATCTTTTTAATTCTTTGTGTGGGTTGTGTGAATTGTAAGCAGTCTCTCAGGAAATGCAGTTCTGAGTTTGTTTTGCTTGCACTCAAGGCACTAAACTAGTCTCAGTCGCACTCTAAGAACTCATTAACCCCTCTTCAGACTGTGAGCTGAAGAACACGACAGCAGGGAGCTTGTGTCAGGTCTACGTCACTGTGATAATAAGCCATCTAATGTGTGTGTGTGTGTGTGTGGGACATATATTCGGGTGATAGTGGAGGCCGAGGCGTGAACTCCGGGCTCGTGACTTGGACTCAAGTCAATCCCAATCTGCACGACCTGTGACTCAACATAGCCAATATTAGAATACTTGTGACTCGCCTTTGACATTATCGTAGTTTCTTGTGACTTGACTCATTCTGGACAAGTCACGTATTGATAGTGTGAGCTTAGATTCACGCTGATGTTCAGTTCTGGATCAGCGTGTCCGTCTGTCACTGTATGATGTCCTGGAACAAAATGAGCTAGAAACAACAAATAACAGAAAGCAAATCTCACGATATATAACAGCTATTTGTTGAGCAGTCAGCTAAAAATCTGCAATAGGAGATTTGTTCATTCAATCATTTCATGTTTCTACTCTAAAATTCTAAACAGATTCAGTGCTTAAAGTAAAAATAGACTGGACTGTAAAAAATAGTCTCTAGAATCAAGAGTGATTTTAAAGGTTTCTAATTTTGTTTTAGAGTCTCCTACAATAGCTTTACAAGCATCCAAGTTAAAAACAAAAAACGGTCCCACTTTATATAAAGTGGCTCTAAGTACTATGTACTTACATCGAAAAATATGCGCAATGTACTTATTGTGTTCATGTTGTATTGTAAAACACTTTTGCTGCTATTGAGATATGATACTGGTAAGGTTAGGGACAGGTGTGGTGCTATGGGTCGGTTTAAGGGTGGGTTAAGGTGTAAGGGAAGGGTCAACTGTGTAATTACAAATGTAATTACATAAATTAATTACAGCTGTAATTACATGCAGGTATTTTCAAAATATAAGTACAGTGAAAAAACATGTATGTACACAATAAGTCCATTGTATCAAATTATTAATTTCAATGTAAGTACATAGTACTTAAAGACACTTAATATAAAGTGGGACCCAAAAAACACATAAATGTTTTTTATGTTTCGGAGACCTTTTGCTACGTTTGCACCTCCCGTCCACAGTAAAACGGCAAAAACGAAGACCTAAAACGGAGAAGTTTAGAAACGCTGCCGACCCTGTTTCGCGTTTTGAATCTCCGGAGGGCGTTTTAGTGAAGACGGGTGAAAACGGAGGAGTTTAGAAACGATGACGCAGAGGCTCATGCTCGGCTCTCTGATTGGGTGTCATACAACGGAAGAAAACATACAACAACAGCCTGGACTACTAGTTACGTTAGTGCAAGTAAATTCTGCATTTTACAATGCTATAACTGCCTACAAGCGCCGGAGGCAAGCTATTATTCCAGCGATCTGTGACAATTCCCGTGCAGCGGCGGTATCGACCGTACATGGAGTGGTGGTTTTGGGTTCAGCCGGGAAGAACCAGTGCATGGTGGGATAATTTTATCAATGAAGTTGTAGTTCCTGAGGAATGGTGCGAAAACTTTCGAATGTCCAGATCGGCACTTATCAACCTCAGCGAAATCTGAGGAATAGTCAATCTGATTCCTGTTTACACCGGCACGCGCATGCCCAGTGTAGGTGAATGGTGACGTGATCCACGTTTTCAGTCGTTTTAATGTGGACGGAGATCAATTCTAATACACAGCTAAAACGCCGGTGTGGACGGAGATCGTATTCGTTTTAATTCTCCGTTTCTAAACTAAAACGCAGTAGTGTGGATGGGGCCTCAGTCTCTAAACCCCTTCTTTTCTAAAGTCTACTACTCTCCTCTGATTGGTCAGATGGCCCAGTCTGTTGTGATTGGTCGACTGCTTACATCCTCATGTCAGAAACAGTAACGATGGTGTCGGTTTTACCGTATCAATTCCAGTGCGAGTCCTCGTTCATTTGAAGTGCAGCAAAGTGTATTCTCAGCGCTGAAAACAGCGTCTTCTCGACAATGAACGACACGAACCAAACTCTTCCAGTCTCAGCTACAACTGCAGTGTTTGAGGGTCAAAGTAGACGTTGTTCATGGACAGCCAATGAACACCATAGACTGGCATTATGCAAATGTGTCACATTGTTACGTAGGTTTGTAACCAGAAGAGAGACTGGAATTACTAACGACTCGTTTCAGCAGATCAGAATCAATTCTTTTAGTAAACAATAACTTTATTTGTCGTACACTTTGATCTTTAAAACTTTGCAGACTGTTTACATTGTGTTCAAAAAAGCATAACAGGCAGTTTAAAGAGTGAGGTCTACTCACAAATCTGCCTCTCATTCTGTCGTACACACGCTCACTCACAATTTAAAACCACTTCATTTATAATATGTCAGATGAAATGTATGTATATGAAATCACAGTAACACTCATTATATCTATATACATCTGATTTAATATCTCATTGTGACAAATTTGACTGAAATGGCCAGAAACTTTGTAAGTGTGCGTGCATGATGTAACTGTACATTGAGAACATAATTAAGGTTGGGTTTAATTAGACAGTTGTTATGGGAGTCCAAAGCTCACAGGACAGTTATGGCATAACTTTAATTACCTGTTGTTAATTCTGAAGGCCGTAGCCCATTGAAACACAGACGCACACGCCTCTCCACATTGTGTGATTAGCGTGTTGGATAGCGACAGATGGATCACTTCAGCGAGCGTGAGCTCTCACACTGCGTCGTCCTGTGAATGCCTCTTCTACAGTAGCTTTGTTCTCACTGGAGAATACTGGAGAAATATTGAGACGGACTCTTCACGATGAGAACAAAGAGCACACACAAAATTCAACGATGTTTCTGTGTGACTGCATGCTCTCCTCTCTCTTTCTCTCTGTCTGTTATTCTGTTCCTCTGCGTGTTTCTTCTGATAAGAGTCTGTAACAGGCTTATGGTCCTTAAAACCTTTTAAAAGAGATTGTCACACTGTCTTTGTTCTCCAGTGCTCTGTCTTAGACATTTGATGTGTGTTTGTTTTGTCTGTGTATTCTAGAGCGCTAATGCGATGAGATCAGCGAGCAGTCTGGATTGGTGGAGGTAGTTTTGGAGTTTGATGTTGTTGTTGTTGAGAATGGCATAATTCAACTCTTTATGATGCAACAATTCAGCATGTTGATGACATTATGAGCTGTAATGCATCCACGTGTGCTTATGAGATTGAAAGATTAACATTCCACTATTATTCTGATATTTTCCACTGTACAGTACATTGAAACGTTTTAGAATATTAGGTTAATTGTTGTATTTACTTCTGAGATCTTTTTTTGCTAGCTTTTATATGTATACATTTATATATATGGTGAATTTATGAGCTTCAGTTTCCGTAAAACGATTTTTCAAAGTTCCTTATCCAGTAATCAAAAGCAGCGGGTAAAGACGTGAATATTCAGTAGTTAACCCTGTTGAAATAATTTATAATTTTTTAAAAAATATATTTTTTTACATTGCTGTTGGGTATTTTCTCTGCAGGAATACAAAATGTCACATTTCTTCAGCCAATGCCACACTTCTCAAGTCAAACATTTCACAAAAAGACTTCGGTTTCAAATTATGAATGTGCGTGCGTGCTTGTGTGGCGAAAATACAGGGCCTAAAACTGACTTTTTGCCACACCTGCCATTGGCTGGTGACTTAAGTAAATTTACCGGCCATAAATATTGTTTACCAGCCATGAAACGTCTAGATTAATACTTATTAAAGTTACAAAAGGTATTCAGTCAAGAACAGTGAGTGATTTTTCTTTGTATTTTGTTTCATTCAAATTAAAAATTAATAGGCTGCTGTCACTTTAAGAGCTAATGCACAAATCCAATATACTGATACACATGCGTTTTCTTTCTCAACTGTTTACATTCACTTAAGACACATAACTGACTGTGTTCACGAAGATACATGTCAAGATGGGCATTTTGACATAATTTTCTTTGAATATGTCTGTTCAAGCGCAAGAAGACGTGAAAGTGAATTCAATTTAGTATCCGTGTTGTCTGAGACGCAGATTTCTCACACAAAACTTCCCACACAGCACGCGACAAACGAATTGAGTTGTCTTGTGTCTTCTTGCTCTTTCCTGACGATGCAGCACTGGCCTGTCATCTGTCCCGAGCGTCGTTCATGTTCTCACAACATTACATTGTTAGAATTCATAAAAATGTAACCGGCCAACTGGCGATTGACACGTTTCGTATCAACACCGATTTTTACACGCATTTGGCACTTGGCGAGTGTTAATTTTAGGCCCTGTATATATGTGTGTGTGTGTGTGTGTGTGTGTGTGTGTGTGTGTGTGTGTGTGTGTGTGTGTGTGTGCGCGTGCATGATTAATCAATTTGACAGCACTATATGTATTGTTCATAATTAATACAACAAATATTGTTGCACTTTTTTGGATCATGGTCATAGTGAGTGAACTACACCTGTTGTTACTCTACTAGGATACCTGTAAACTTGAGGAGAACTGACTATAGAAATCATGTTGGGAGTTAGTTAAAAGTCATCTGAAAAAGCTCTTGTATCATTTGTGCAAATACCACTGAGGTTGATATTGTGTATCCAAATACTTTTGGGGGCTTTGACAGTATCTGTTTGTGTTTTCTGTGATTTGTGTGTCGGTCTGCTGTAAATCAGACAGCTTTAAAGGAGCAACAATCCCTGTGTCCTCGAGTAGCCTTATGTTTTGGTTTGTGTGTGTGTTTTTGCAGGGTACCTTTAAGTCAGGGCCAGGCTTCTGTTGCCATGGTGAACATGGAATCCAAAAAGCTTAGCTCTCCCTACAGCTCAGGCCCATTACGACATCTCATTGGCTGATTGTCCTGCATGGGAGTGTGATGCGGGCTGTCAGCTGGCCAATAGGGCACAGGCTGAGTGAGGGCTGTTGCTAGGGGGAGTTGCTTGGAAAAGAGTCAGCTGGGTTTTTCTCTCTCTCGCTCTTGCTCTCCCATTGCACTCATTGACTCCATCTCCCCCTCCCATTTCCTCCTTCCTGTCTCTCTCTCTCTCTCTTTTTTTGCACTTCTACACGTGCTAGGGGAGCACATGTTAAAAAATTCACTAAATATTTCATGTTGCTCTTTGGTGTGTGGAGCTCTGATGCTGCGTATAAGTGTGTGTGTGTGTGTGATGCGCAGAATTGTTTTGGCTTGTGTCTCTATAAACATGCATGCTTTTGTTTTGGTTTTCATGGGAATATATAATAGTATAGCCATACTGTGTTTGAAGACTTCCCCATTTTTTTCTCCAGATCTGAGATTTTGATTGCGTCCAATATTCTGTATATTTAGTGCAGTAAGTCCCTAAACCCAATGGCATCAGGACTGAGCAGGCAAGGCAGGACAAGGCTTAGCAGGGCTAGACACGCAGGTAACAGGGAAGGACAGGTGGGGCAAATAAACCAATAATCTGAAAACAAGAACGATTGTCATGATTCTGCCATCTAGTTCTTGTCTTTCTTTAAGTCTTGAGGCAGGATCATGACAGACCCATGTTTTATGTGCAAACACATGGCCTTGTTGGGCCATGTGCTTGTGTTGTCTCGTCATCTAGCCCCGCCCTCCTGGTTATCCTTGTTTAGTCATTATTGCTTCCCCATTATCACCTGTCTCCCTCATTAGTTTGTCTCTATTTAATCCCCTCGTGTTTGCTGTCCAGTGTCGGTTCATTGTCAATCAGTGTCAAGTTTGTGAGTAACCTGTCAAGAGTAATCGTCCTGTTGAGCTATTTTTTGTATCAGTTGTTTGTCTTCTAGTATTTTGTCAGTATCTTTGTCTAGTTAGTCACCTTAGTCCTGTCTTGTTTTGCCCCCTCGTGGGCTTTGTTTTCCCTTTTTGTTCATAATAAACCGTGTGCTGTGACTACTTTCTAGGATTGGGTTCATTCCCTTCTTCACCCTTCCAACCTCATAACAGAATGAACCGACCAGAACCGAACCCAGCAGACAGTATGTCCTCGCCCATCAAGTGCCAGTCGGACCCTCTAGAAGATTGGTGGCTCAAGACTATTTCCGATTCAAGGAGTTGCAAGCTTTCGATTCCCCCCCAGGGAGAGCTGTCTTTGAACGAGTATCCCCGGGTCGTGGATGAGGGGAGGTTTCTCTTACCTGAAAGCCTCTTAAATTGCTACCTCATTGCGGGCCTCAATGATCCTCCCCCTCTGGCTGAACGGGAGAAGCTGGTCCGTCGTCCGTTCCGGGATATGGTGGTCTGTTTGTCGCGGAAAGACCCGCCGAGTGCCACCATGTCGCCATCACCTGGCTTGCTCCCCGTGATCCCGGAGGATTGCGTTCTCGCCGTGGCTACGTTGGGGGACCGGACTCTTTCCACCTCGACTCCCGAGGCGTCATCCGCAGTTACAACTCTTCGCGGAAAGCGGGGAAGACGGCTGTCATGGGAGTCGGCATCGGAGTCCTCTTCGACGGAGTCTACCCCTCCTGGGACTGTCTTCCCAGAGCCTGCTACGGTCCCCGTGGAGATCCTTCAACCGGTCACTAGTCCAACTACGTTCTCGGTACCACGACCTAGGAGGAAGAAGAGGAGGAAGGGAGCCCCCCGTCCTTCGTCTCTGCCTGGTTTAGAGCCCGCTGCAGCAGTGAACGCTGTCCAAGAGCCCGCTGCAGCAGTGAACGCTGTCCCAGAGCCCGCTGCAGCAGTGAACGCTGTCCCAGAGCCCGCTGCAGCAGTGAACGCTGTCCCAGAGCCCGCTGCAGCAGTGAACGTTATTCCTGAACCTACAGTTGTGAGCGCTGCAGAGAGGGCCGAGGCCGATTTAGCTGCCGAAAGTGTTTTGCGGTCTGTTTCTGCTCATCAAGGCATGCCTGTCCTCGTCGCCGCTGAAACTTTGTCCGAATACCTAAAGACCCTTGTCAAGATCCTAGAAGTCCCTGTCAGTCCTGTCATTTTGCCCTGTCCCGAGTCCACAGCTGCAGTGAGTGCCGTACCCCAGACAGCTGCAGTGAGTGCCGTACCCCAGACAGCTGCAGTGAGTGCCGTACCCCAGACAGCTGCAGTGAGCGCCGTACCCCAGACAGCTGCAGTGAGCGCCGTACCCCAGACAGCTGCAGTGAGCGCCGTACCCCAGACAGCTGCAGTGAGCGCCGTACCCCAGACTGCAGCTGAGAACACCGCACCCAAGTCGGAGATGTTGAACGTGGGATCAAAGTCATCTTCGGTGAGCTCTGTTCCAGTTTCCCCTCTACGATCTCCTACTACACTCCCCGGCATGAGTCCTGCTTTGTCTCCGTCGTTCGCTGTACCCCCGGTTGCTATCCCTGTTGTGACTTCCACTGTTCCCAAGACCCCGTGTGTTTCCCCGGTCAGCCCTGTCCGCACTCGATCCCGGACTGTTTCCCCTAAAGCCTCCCCTCGTGACTCCGCAAACAGATCACCCCGTGTTCCATGTCCTAAATTCCTTCCCATGTACCCAAGAGCCGCAGTCCACCTATCCACTCTGAACATTTCTCCATGAACTCTGTGTTCCCTCCGCCCCCCCTTCCTTGTCTGTTATTTTTAATTTGTCATCCCAACCCTGCTATTGTTTATTTGTGTATGCCTTTATTGTTATTTGTCATGTATTGTTGGTTTGTGTCTTTGTCACAGTCTGTCATGTCCCGTGTTTGATGTCCCCTTGAGGAGCATCTGGAAGCCGCTCCTTAAGGTGGGGGTTCTGTCATGATTCTGCCATCTAGTTCTTGTCTTTCTTTAAGTCTTGAGGCAGGATCATGACAGACCCATGTTTTATGTGCAAACACATGGCCTTGTTGGGCCATGTGCTTGTGTTGTCTCGTCATCTAGCCCCGCCCTCCTGGTTATCCTTGTTTAGTCATTATTGCTTCCCCATTATCACCTGTCTCCCTCATTAGTTTGTCTCTATTTAATCCCCTCGTGTTTGCTGTCCAGTTTCGGTTCATTGTCAATCCGTGTCAAGTTTGTGAGTAACCTGTCAAGAGTAATCGTCCTGTTGAGCTATTTTTTGTATCAGTTGTTTGTCTTCTAGTATTTTGTCAGTATCTTTGTCTAGTTAGTCACCTTAGTCCTGTCTTGTTTTGCCCCCTCGTGGGCTTTGTTTTCCCTTTTTGTTCATAATAAACCGTGTGCTGTGACTACTGTCTGCGATTGGGTTCATTCCCTTCTTCACCCTTCCAACCTCATAACAACGATGGGGTTAAGATGATAGACAGGAGAGCACATGGCACTTATGGCTCGTTTCCACTGAGCGGTACGGTACAGTACAGTATGGTTCGGGTCGGTAAACCATGATCCGGCTATCGTTTCCACCGCCAACAGTCCTCAACAGACTTGATAGGCGTGGTGTTTGCCGTAAAGAAGCGATCGACGTCATTTTCGCGCGAAGAAGAAAGCGACATAGTAAACAACAATGGATGACATACAGCAGATTTTGTTCTTGCTTCTCGGCATGTTTGTCACAAGAAACAAGCGCCGGCATTAGGCGTTTCTCAATACCAAGTAGCCTACGCAAAGTCCGACTCAGGAGAATGACTCCCGAGGACGCGAGTCCAGTAATTCTGCTAATGGAACAGCGCGTTCTTGAAAGCGCCACTCAGCTCGCTTTGCTACTCCGGTTATCTCTGTATGTACATTTTAGGCAACAATAAAACGAAATATGTTATAAAACACCACTCAGCTTCTTTTCAATTTCATTTAAATACATTTTAAACATTATAAGCACACAAATGTGGTTTAGGCAACGCATAACCTATTGATTAGGCTATATTCACTGCATGTACGGTAGCCTATATTTCTAACAAAACTAAATATAAAACACAACCCTGCCTCTTTTCGTTTAAATTTAAAAATATTAAACATATTCCAGGCAATATGTGCATTGGTACAAATGTTGCAATAAACAACATTAGCCTACAGATGATCTTTTTGTTAAATTTCAGTTTTATCAATAATAGCCATTATAAAAGTATAAGTAAAAGGTACAAAAAGCTATACAGTAAAGCTTTAATAACATAAAGCAAACAATTCAGTCAAATATACAAATTCAGCGCTCAAATATAATGTTATGAAAATTCACTTAGCCTTCTGCCAAAACTATTGGCCAGGGAACGAATTATAGATTCACGAGACCAAACATCACCTGTTAGGTCTATAGCCTACAAGACGAATTATGTTTAACCACTACAGAGACGTCAGAGTCAGCGGCAAACATCAGAACGACTAGCCGAGGAAAGGCTGTTCCAGGCGGGGTACATGAGCGCCGAGCGCCCGGTGATTGCTTGGAATGGATCTCAGTCAAATTATCATAAATCTATTAATAAACCACAGATTTGAGCTTTAAAAAACTACATTCTCGCCTGAAAAACTCTTAAAACTACATTTCGTGACACAATAACAGTAGTATTTCAACT